>MU134602.1:6837-105632 GCA_015039355.1 Ramaria rubella
GTGAGTCTCCTAGACAGTACGTACTTCGATGGTACACGTGTTTCCCCAGTACACGTGTGTATTCGACCTGTTGTGAGTGGAACAGGTGCCAGAGACTTCGTTTAGTGCACTGGTAGGGTTGTGCACAATATACGTAACGTCCAGAAACAGAGAGAGGAGAAACAGAAAAGATAAAGATACGAAGGATATAGTAAAAGTATATATCGATACGTAAGCGGAGAGCAGAGAGGAGCACAGAAATGGTGATTAGACAGCGAGCTATTGGTAATTCCGAAGTTCGAAGTATAAAAAGGTGTGGGTGGGACCTGGCGAAGGGGTGTAAAGACAACAAAAAAGGTGTTAGAACATGAATACGAACGTGACCGAACTCGTACCGGGTCAGGGGTCGACACGTTTCTCGCGACCGTAGTGTTATATCAGTAACAACGTAGGGTCACAGTGCTACTCTTCGTATCTCCTCAGTGTACGTGTTTCCTCAGTGACTACACATACCCGGTCGTGTCCACGCCTCACTACTCACTCACCCTCACTGTGTCCTCGTCCCCACTCCTCGTACATTGGAACCGACTGGAATAAAGTGTTCCTGATGGACAGTTACCGGAGAAGTCCTCGGAGGATTTGTTCTCTCTTACCAGGTGGTTTATACAGGACCCCTGGGTATCCGGACCGTCGGACCTACCCATACACAAACTAGTATGACTCCTTGCAGTACAGTGAGTGCGTATTACTAACTAGATCTGTTCTGGATGTCAAACATTCACGTTGTCAAAAGGACTGGTGTTCAACTAGACAACTGTTACTCTACATCCGTGAAAACCACTGGGGAAGACAACCACTAGGACCGACCCCCTTATGCTGTTACCGTTAGTATCTCGTTCTTTCTATTATAATTCATTAGATGTACATGGTGAACATGCGAGGTGATGGCTTTAGGTTGTGGAAGTAGATGTCAATCAAAGAAGAACCTTCACTCAATGTCATCTCTTCACTAGTGGGGCTGCTAGTCGTGAGTTACGCGTGCGTGGTCAGTGTGCAGTGTAGGTGGACGTAAACCGACATTGCTCACGCAGAAACGGGTGTCCGATGTCGTTGTAGGAACGGCGACGTCCGTTGCCCTCCGGGTGTGGCAGTAGGGTGACACGAGGCCGGTGGAGGTGATCGCCGGTACTTGCGCTGACGGCCGTTCAACGCCAGTGTAGAACCTCCGAACGGTGCCATGCAGCGAACCGAATAACACATGGCAAGGGTGAGTATGACTGTGATACCGGTCCGACGGTGGCTAGAGCTGTGATGTGTGTACGTAGAGGTATACACAGCCTACCGCGTCGGGACCGAGTTCGGTATCCAGGTGCTCAAGGTGGTAGAGAACAGGTCGTGATTGCGCGGAACCCCGAGTCTGGCCACGTAGTACCTCGACGATGATGTCATGTATGACCGAATGTGTAGTAGGCTGCACGTCACGGGTGGAGGTCGGTAGTAGGTGATGAGGCGAGTTGTAGAGACTACCAGGATAGCGGTTACGTAGGGACGCACGTGGATCAGGTTTCGAAAAGGGTACTACACCCATGTAGATCTCGCTCGCTCACATACGACATCTCGTTCCAATCATTCCAGGGGTAAAACGTTAGGTGGTCACATGACTAAGTTGTGACGACACAAAAGGTCCACAGTCGGGGGCTTGGACTTTTGTTGCGTCGAAGTAGCGGCGTTGTAGAGGAAAGACGAAGCCTAATCGAGCGCGGAATGTCCACCTACATCCCGAAACGTGTCCACTCATGAAAAGTGGAGTACTACAACTCATACCAACGACTGGAAAGTTCGGTCGCGATACTGTCAGGTTCGACCATGATGTGGGTGGGTTGGGTGGGGTGTCGAAGGAAGGAGATCGACTTAGGGTGGTCTGTTCCAACAAGGTCGGCAGCGTCAAAGATGTGTCGGCACTTCGGTGAGGGGTTTCACCTTAACGTTCGGGTTGGTACTTACGGCTACGGTGGAACGGCCGCCCGTTTTAAGAACCGGCTTCCATACATAAAAGGGAGAAAATTTCCACTTTTTGACTGAATGTACAGGGGGTACGGCTTTACTTGGTGGTTAGAACTCGGAAGCACGGGGGAGCGGCCGTCCGGTCTTAAACCCTGTTTCCATACAGTTAGGACGAAAGCTTGAGTTTTAACGACATGACTGTAAGTGTTGATTAAAAGTCTATAGGTGCCTGAACTTAGGGACCCACTTAGTGAACTCGGTCCCTAGCGCAGAGGCCGGACACGTGTGAATATTCTTTTCATTGAGGTACCCGCAGAAGTATTTAGAAACACTTATGAGTGTTCTGTAAAAGGTAGATCTAAGGATCTTTTAAAATATATTTTGCCGTTCGTGTTCGTGCCACGCCTACCTTTACACTACCCCTCCCCCTCCTGACCCCACCCCCTGCACGTAGAGCCTGGAAAC
Source organism: Ramaria rubella (assembly GCA_015039355.1). Taxonomy (NCBI): domain Eukaryota; kingdom Fungi; phylum Basidiomycota; class Agaricomycetes; order Gomphales; family Gomphaceae; genus Ramaria; species Ramaria rubella. Next base: position 9,286 of record MU134602.1, read on the forward strand.
CGTGCGGTACCCTTACCTACCCCCTCCTCTCCCTAACCACTCCCACCGGGTGACCTCCGTTTGTTGTTAACAGACTCAATCTTTTAGAAAGTCTTTTAGAAGTCTTAGACGGTACAAAGGACTCCTAAAAGACCCCTGTCTTTTGACGATTTTTTGTATACCAAAAATCTCTCAAAAGACAGGGGTCTTTTTGGAGTACTGTAAGATCTTTACACGGGGTCTTTTAACATGTTCTTTATGAACGGTTTTGATTACTAAAAGACTACTAAAAGACTCAGGTTCTTTGAATCTCTTATAACACCTAAAGGTGTCCAAAAAAAACGTTGGTCCTTTCGAACGCTTTTAGACCGTCTTTTGGTACCAATAAATTGTCAAAAGACTAGTTCCTTTGAGTTATTTACTCAAAAAACTTGGTCCTTTAACAGTCCTTAGTCTTTTGTCAATGTCGACAAAGCCCATGTGTTCCGTCTCAAAATTTAGACGACTTATTAGTGTTCAAGTGGTGACGGTCCATAAAACCTAGAGGGAGGAGTCGGTGACGTTCAATTCGGAACTTTGAAACCCTATTACCTCAATATATATTAAGTTATTGGGGACAGGTTTTCTTGAAGACATTTTACGTCATAAATTGTTACTCCAGACCGTCCCATCTAATGGGTATTTGTCTGGTTTAGTCGTCTATACCAAGACCAAGAAAGACTAATATGTGATCACATACATATGAGTATTGGATGTCTCAATGTAACCAAATACTTAGGAGTAACCACGGATTCATCTTTGTCATTTACAGACGTATATCTCTCTCAGACACGAGTTACTTTCTCCTTACATATTCCCGACAAAATAGAGTACTTAATACTCATATATATATGATCGTATATTAGTCTTTCTTGGTCTTGGTATAGACGACTAAACCAGACAAATACCCATTAGATGGGACGGTCTGGAGTAACAATTTATAACGTAAAATGTCTTCAAAAAAACTTATCCCGAATAACTTAATATATATTGAGGTAATAGGGTTTAAAAGTTCCGAATTGAGCGTCACCGACTCCTCCCTCTAAGTTTTATGGACCGTCACCACTTGAACACTAATAAGTCGTCTAAATTTTGAGACGGAACACATGGGCTTTGTCGACATTGACAAAAGACTAAGGACTGTTAAAGGACCAAGTTTTTTGAGTAAATAACTCAAAGGAACTAGTCTTTTGACAATTTATTGGTACCAAAAGACGTCTAAAAGCGTTCGAAAGGACCAACGTTTTTTTGGACACCTTTAGGTGTTATAAGAGATTCAAAGAACCTGAGTCTTTTAGTAGTCTTTTAGTAATCAAAACCGTTCATAAAGAACATGTTAAAAGACCCCGTGTAAAGATCTTAAGTACTCCAAAAAGACCCCTGTCTTTTGACGATTTTTTGTATACAAAAAATCGTCAAAAGACAGGGGTCTTTTAGGAGTCCTTTGTACCGTCTAAGACTTCTAAAAGACTTTCTAAAAGACTGAGTCTGTTAACAACAAACGGAGGTCACCGGGCACCTCCTCTCGCACAACACGAACGTCACGTAAACATACGTGACAACCTATGCGTCCCTACCCACAAGAAAAATAGCACAAAGATCCCCCTTCTTTTTTAGTACAAACACGAAACTCCGTGTCTCGACCGTTTCACACGGTCTCGTTCACGCGGCCGCGTACACGTACCCCGTACGGCCGCGTCCTCGTCTACACGGTCGTGTTCACGTACCCACTTCAGTACTTATAAGTACTTAGAACAAACTTAGTACAACTAAGGTGTCCTAAGGAACAAATCCAAAAAGGGTGACTCCTTTAGGAGTCCTTTGGGATTGTAAAAGGTACTAAAAGACCCTTATTAAGAGTACCAAAAGAATCCTAAAAGACTGTGGTCTTTTAGACAATCTTTGTTTTCTAAAAGACTTTTAAAGGACCAAGTTTTTTGAGAAAAAAAAAAACTCAAAAAAAAAATAGTCTTTTGACAATTTATTGGTACCAAAAGACGTTCCAAAAGACGTTCCAAAAACTCTCAAAAAAGTTCGAAAGGACCAACGTCTTTTTGGACACCTTTGTGTTTTTATAACAGATTCAAAGGACCTGAGTCTTTTAGTAGTTTTTTAGTAACAAAAACCGTTCTCAAGGAACGTACCAAAAGACCCTTTGTAAAGATCTTAAAATACTTCTAAAAGACCTCTGTCTTTTGAGAGTTTTTTTGGTGTAAAAAAACTCTCAAAAGACAGAGGTCTTTTAGAAGTCATTTGGACCGTCTAAGACTCCTAAAAGACTTTCTAAAAGACTGAGTCTTTTAACAACAAACGGAGGTTACCGTGGACAGACAACCTGTCTACGACAACACAGAGTTTCATAAACTCCGGAAACAATAGGCAGTGGTCACACTTGACCACTGGATCTTCGAATAGGAGGGTGAAGTATTCACGAAGCTCCTATCGTTAACAGAGCACGAGTACGTAAAACATTGCGACAACAAACCCTGACTTAAAGAAACTTTCTTTAGGACGACTTACTGTTCAGCAGGTCAGACCTGGAACAGGTATCTGACGAGGTTGAGGTCTGAACCTCGGTAGACGGTGTTGGGTTTACCCAAGACTTGATCGCACTAAATATCCGAAGTTATAACCTCGGAATGTACGAGCACGAAACTACCTAAGTTTTGTGAATAGGTAGTTCCCGTAAGTAACTTTTGTAGGATAATAACGTACGTGAAGGACTCTTCCCTCAACATATACGGTAGTTTAGACCGTATATACCACGGTCTATGACTTGCTCAGGATCTTTAAACAACCTGTAGCAATTTACAAACTCCAGAAGAGGTTGGAGCTTGGAAGAGGTAAAATAAGCACAGTCGTACATAAGGGAACAGTAGATAATACACTGGATCTGTAGGTACACTCCGCTTATGTTTAGCTATAACCTAACTAAAGGTGACTCCTTGTTTACACGGAGTGTATTATAAAGTTTGTGGAAAGATTCCACAAAAAGTACGAGAAGTTATGTCGAGTTTATCTACTTATATAGCAGGTTCATATACACCTGACTAGCTGGTTAAACCAATACTTTTTAGTTGTAGTACTCTGTAACTTTACATCTACCGTACAATGTTAGCGGTTAGACGTATTGGACCGAAACTTGTACGACTTATACCAGCGTTTCCGACAGAATAGCTACAGGAGAGGGGTGATACGTATAAACGAACATGTACAGTCTGTACAGTTCGAACCTAGCCATACACCGTACTCGATACAGCACGGTCTAGTATAGGACCAGACCCTTCTCACATTACAGGAAGTGGCACAACAGTAACGCATCTACATTCAGATAACGACAAGACTCGAAAGACAAAAAGAAACCTTACGTATCCCGACCGCGACGTCTTGCATGACTGTGACGATGGGTGGTTGGTCGTCACCATATGACCAGCTGAAACAACTAGTCAAGTAAAGTTTCACGAAGGCCCGTGAAGTCATTAGCTATTACTTTGGCAAATCAAAGTAGGTCCTTGAATTAAAGCACCAACTAGAGGGAGGTTCCCCCTTCAAGATTGCGGTGTGGAGACTTCTCCAGACGTTTGAGATCGAGGGTAGAAAGGGAATCACACCCTTTCAGTAGTCGGTAATATTATTGTCAACTAACCACGGGTCATGAGGACAGCCATAAAGACAGCCATACAACCAACCCATCTGGTTACAACTATAAGACAGCGAAAAGGAAAGCAAAAGGGAGCAGAGTGGAGAGTAGACCGTTCGAGTAGTTACCGAAGTGAACGTTACTCCTCGGTAAACGCTCAGTGTCGAACACCGAGTGACCAAACCCAAATTCCGAGTGTTAAACTCAGGACGCAAGTCGACCCAGGACCATCAGACCGACGTGAAGGGTCCGTAAACGTACCAAACCTTAATGAAGGAAAGGGTATACCTACGTAGGACACGGAGATTTCAACTCCCTATAGGGATTAAATGTATCCTTACCACAAGGATCATAACACAACATCAGTAGATACAAGCGATATAACTTCATAAGTAACTATAACACGAGTGGTTTCACCTATAACCACACGGAAGGTATCGACTACCAACTGAATGACGACTGTGTACGATCGACATCTGGTTATCCTACAAGCTCAAGTTTACAAAACTACGGATGTCGTGTATACTTCAGGCCTCTCTCGTACTGAGGGAGTGTGGGCGACAGATTATCCATGTGGGGCTGCCACATACTGAGTGCTGGCCACTGGGAACTGGTTGCAAGTCCCTGCTCACTGCTTGCTCCTCACTCCAGTCACTCATCACTCCTGCCTCTGTGTCACTCCTGCTCACAGCTCACTCCACACTGGTGCTGGACCATGCAAACCAGTCACGCCTTTGTGCACGTGACCCCTTGGTTCACATGACCCCTTTGTGCATGTGACCTCTGTATGCACGTGACTATGTGTGCCCAGGATGAAACCGAGGTTCTCTTCATCTCTGAGTGATGTCAATGCTGCATAGTGCACAGAGCATGAAACTGTGTCTGGAGCGCATGTGTGCCTAGGATCATCGGGGGCTGGTCTTCATCTCTGAGTGATGGCAATGCTGCAAAGCTGACAAAGCAGCAAAGTGCTGTCAGGAGCACATGTGCGCCCAGGATCGTCAGGAGCTGTTCTTCATCTACATGTGGTCTCCATCCCCCATGCCTCAAAGAGCATCAAAGTGCTGTCTGAAGCACATGTGCACCCAGCATGGTCAGGAGCTGCTCTTCATCACCATGTGATGTCAATGCTGCATAGATCACAGAGTAGCAAAGTGCTGTCCAAAGCACATGTGTGCCCAGCATGATCCGGAGCTGCTCATCATCTCCAAGTGATGTCAATGCAGCATAGCTCACATGGCATCAAAGTGCTGTCCAGAGTACATGTGTTCTTGGTATGGTCAGGAGCTGCTCTTCATCACAGAGTGATGCCAATGCTGCATAGCTCACAGTGCATCAAAGTGCCCAGGATGGTCATGACCTGCTCTTCATCTCTGAGTGATGTCCCTGCAGTGTGGCTGACAGACCATCAAATTTCTGTTCAGAGCACATGAGCCCCCAGGCTGGTTGGAAACTGCTCATCATCTCCACGTGATGTCAATGCTTCATGGCACACCGAGAATCACAATGCTGTGTGGAGCACACATGTGCCCATGATGATCATGAGCTGCTCTTCATCTCCAAGTGATGTCAATGCTTCATGGCGCACAGAGCATCAAAGTGCCATCTGGAGCACATGTGCTGTCCACCATGAAGCATTCCCATCCCTCTGAGATGAAGAGCAGCTCCTGACCATCCTGGGCACACATGCCCCCTAGGCAGAGCTTTGATGCTCTGTGAGCCATGCTGCAGTGAAAACCCTCAAAGATGAAGAGCCTGTCCTGACCATCCTGGGCACACATGTGCTCTGGACAGCACTTTGATCCTTTGTGTGCCATGAAGCATTCACATCACTTGGAGAAGAAGAGAAGCTCCTTAACATCCTGGGTGCACATAGTCATGTGCACACAGGGGTCACGTGCACGTGCACAAAGGAGTGCCTGATTTGCATGGCCCAGCACTGGTGCAGAGTGAGCTGTGAGCAGGAGTGACACAGGAGCTGGAGTCAGGAGCAAGCAGTGAGGAGTGACTCGCACCCAGTTCCCAGTGGCCAGCACGTAGGATGTGGTAGCTGCGTGGAACCAATGTGGCCCTCAGAGGATCTGTTGTGCACAAAGGTGCCACGTGCACAAAGGAGTCACGTGCACAAAGGGGTCTGGTGCACAAAGGAGTCACATGCACAAAGGAGTGACTGACTTGCATAGGCCAGCACAGGTTCAGCATGAGGAGTGAGTGGGAGTGACACAGCTGCAGGAGTGAGGAGCCAGCAGTGAGGAGTGACTTGCAACCTGTTCCCAGTGGCCAGCACTTATAACGTGGCAGCTGCATGGAACCAATGTGGCCCTCAGAGGATCTGTTGTGCACAACAGCACCACATGCACAAAGGTGCCACATGCACAAAGGTGCCACATGCACAAAGGTGCCACATGCACAAAGGTGTCACATGCACAAAGGAGTCACATGCACAAAGGAGTCACATGCACTAAGGAGTGACTGAATTGCATAGGCCAGCACAGGTGCGGAGTGAGGAGTGAGTGGGAGTGACACAGCTGCAGGAGTGAGGAGCCAGCAGTGAGGACTGACTTGCAACAAGTTCCCAGTGGCCAGCACTCAGTATGTGGCAGCCCCACATGGCACTCAGAGGATCTGTCATGCATGAAGCTACCATGTGCACAAAGGGGTCATGTGCACACATAAGCTGGACAACACTCACCTTGTCCACGGTCTCTGAAGCAAATCACGTGACCATCCCAACACGTGTTATATGCATTGCAGGTCTTTGTCTCTCTCCTCTTTGTCTTTTCTATTTCTATGCTTCCTATATCATTTTCATATATAGCTATGCATTCGCCTCTCGTCTCTCCTCGTGTCTTTACCACTAATCTGTCGCTCGATAACCATTAAGGCTTCAAGCTTCATATTTTTCCACACCCACCCTGGACCGCTTCCCCACATTTCTGTTGTTTTTTCCACAATCTTGTACTTATGCTTGCACTGGCTTGAGCATGGCCCAGTCCCCAGCTGTGCAAAGAGCGCTGGCATCACAATATAGTCATTGTTGCATCCCAGTGTCACGATGAGAAGCATAGAGGAGTCACATGCACAAAGGAGTCACTGATGTGTATGGGCCAGCACAGGTGCGGAGTGATGAGTGAGTGGGAGTGACACAGGAGCAGGGGTGAGGAGCATGTAACCTTGGCTGACCTTATTTCACAAGGACTACCTGTCAATGGCCTCTTCAGGAGCCTCCTAAACAAGAGAGAATGGTCCACCAAATATGTCCTGGGGACCCATAGGCCTGGCAGCCTGGATGGGTATGTGTTTGATCATACTGAGGAACGTCATGTCACTCACGCATAATGATTGATCTAGACAAGACCTACAGTTTGTAAGTGCAACAGTTTTCCTGACCACAAGTTGATCTGTTGACAATGAGATGTAGGCACTTTTGGTGACCCCTTCTGTTGGTGATCCTGGCTGGGGGAATACGACAATGGCAGTCATAGAGCAAGAAAGATCATATTAAGTAATCTAAATGTACCACTTGTACGCTCCACTACCGAAATCCAACACCTTCATCTACAGTTAGTTTCTTCTTGGAAGTGAGTTACAGTAGAGAAGTGATCACCCCGACGATCAGCACTCAATGCGCACGCACCAGTCACACGTCACATCCACCTGCATTTGGCTGTAACGAGTGCGTCTTTGCCCACAGGCTACAGCAACATCCTTGCCGCTGCAGGCAACGGGAGGCCCACACCGTCATCCCACTGTGCTCCGGCCACCTCCACTAGCGGCCATGAACGCGACTGCCGGCAAGTTGCGGTCACATCTTGGAGGCTTGCCACGGTACGTCGCTTGGCTTATTGTGTACCGTTCCCACTCATACTGACACTATGGCCAGGCTGCCACCGATCTCGACACTACACACATGCATCTCCATATGTGTCGGATGGCGCAGCCCTGGCTCAAGCCATAGGTCCACGAGTTCCACCATCTCTTGTCCAGCACTAACGCGCCTTGGGGCTCAGACCGGTGCATCATGGAGCTGCTACTACAGTACATACTGGCTTACACATCATCCGACGTGCAGTGCCCACCTCCAGCCATCATCCACTACTCCGCTCAACATCTCTGATGGTCCTATCGCCAATGCATCCCTGCGTGCACCTAGTCCAAAGCTTTTCCCATGATGTGGGTACATCTAGAGCGAGCGAGTGTATGCTGTAGAGCAAGGTTAGTAAGGTCCCCATTTTGCAATCCACCAGTGTACTGATTCAACTCTGCTGTGTTTTCCAGGTGTCAGCCCCCGAACCTGAAAACAACGCAGCTTCATCGCCGCAACATCTCCTTTCTGCTTCGGATTAGCTCGCGCCTTACAGGTGGATGTAGGGCTTTGCACAGGTGAGTACTTTTCACCTCATGATGTTGAGTATGGTTGCTGACCTTTCAAGCCAGCGCTATGACAGTCCAAGCTGGTACTACACCCACCCAACCCACCCCACAGCTTCCTTCCTCTAGCTGAATCCCACCAGACAAGGTTGTTCCAGCTTTCGTGGTTTCTACACGGCTGTGAAGCCACTCCCCAAAGCCGAATTGCAAGCCCAACCATGAATGCCGATGCCACCTTGCCGGCGGGCAAAATTCTTGGCCGAAGGTATGTATTTTCCCTCTTTTAAAGGTGAAAAACTGACTTACATGTCCCCCATGCCGAAATGAACCACCAATCTTGAGCCTTCGTGCCCCCTCGCCGGCAGGCCAGAATTTGGGACAAAGGTATGTCAATCCTGCTTTCGAACTCAAAATTGCTGTACTGACATTCACAACTAATTTTCAGATATCCACGGACTTGAATCCCTGGGTGAATCACTTGAGCCAGGGATCGCGTCTCCGGCCTGTGCACACTTATAAGAAAAGTAACTCCATGGGCGTCTTCATAAATCTTTGTGAATACTCACAAGACATTTTCCATCTAGATTCCTAGAAAAGTTTATATAAAACGGCAAGCACAAGCACGGTGCGGATGGAAATGTGATGGGGAGGGGGAGGACTGGGGTGGGGGACGTGCATCTCGGACCTTTGGCACGCCATGGGAATGGATGGGGGAGGAGAGGGATTGGTGAGGGTGGCCCACTGGAGGCAAACAACAATTGTCTGAGTTAGAAAATCTTTCAGAAAATCTTCAGAATCTGCCATGTTTCCTGAGGATTTTCTGGGGACAGAAAACTGCTAAAAAACATATGGTTTTTAGAGAGTTTTCTGTCCCCAGAAAAACCTCATGACATTCTAGAAATGTGCCCCAGAAAATTGTACAAGAAATACTTGCCAAAACTAATGATTTTCTGATGATTTTCTGAGTCCAAGAAACTTAGAGAATATTGTGGATTTCCACAGGTTTTTTTGCAACCAGGAAAGCTTGCGAAAATCTGGCAGAAAACCATGGTTATTTAACAGTTTTCTGATCAAGGAAACTCAATAAATGAGTTTTTTGAACCAGGAAATTGTCAGGAATCAGAAAACAGTTACAGCTGTTTCGGGTACACAAGGCAGAGTTTTAAATCTGCTGAATAATCACAAGTTCACCACTGCCAGGTATTTTGGATCTCCCTCCTCAGCCACTGCAAGTTAAGCCTTGAAACTTTGGGATAATGGAGTTATATATAATTCAATAACCCCTGTCCAAAAGAACTTCTGTAAAATGCAGTATTTAACAATGAGGTCTGGCAGGGTAGATTACCCATAAACAGACCAAATCAGCAGATATGGTTCTGGTTCTTTCTGATTATACACTAGTGTATGTATACTCATAACCTACAGAGTTACATTGGTTTATGAATCCTCATTGGTGCCTAAGTAGAAACAGTAAATGTCTGCATATAGAGAGAGTCTGTGCTCAATGAAAGAGGAATGTATAAGGGCTGTTTATCTCATGAATTATGAGTATATATATACTAGCATATAATCAGAAAGAACCAGAACCATATCTGCTGATTTGGTCTGTTTATGGGTAATCTACCCTGCCAGACCTCATTGTTAAATATTGCATTTTACAGAAGTTTTTTTGAATAGGGCTTATTGAATTATATATAACTCCATTATCCCAAATTTTCAAGGCTTAACTCGCAGTGGCTGAGGAGGGAGATTCAAAATACCTGGCAGTGGTGAACTTGTGATTATTCAGCAGATTTAAAACTCTGCCTTGTGTACCCGAAACAGCTGTAATATAATAACCATGGTTTCCTGCAAGGTTAATCTTCAAGATTTTCTGAGAATTTTAGCAGGCTTTCCTGGTTGCAAAAAAACCTGTGGAAATCCACAATATTCTCTAAGTTTCTTGGACTCAGAAAATCATCAGAAAATCATTAGTTTTGGCAAGTATTTCTTGTACAATTTTCTGGGGCACATTTCTAGAATGTCATGAAGTTTTTCTGGGGACAGAAAACTCCCAAAAAACAAAAGGTTTTTTAGCAGTTTTCTGACCCCAGAAAATCCTCAGGAAACATGGCAGATTCTGAAGATTTTCTGAAAGATTTTCTGACTCAGACAATTGTTGTTTGCCTCCAGTGGCCCGTGGAGGAGAGCGTGTTGTGCTTGCAGTGCATTTGTATGCACTGTTGGATACGCAGGGATGGGTGTTCTTTTTATCGTGTTTCTAGGGGGAAGAAAAAATCATGTTTGTGCTTTGAGGCACAGAGCTGGCAAAGTGTGCCAGAGCAAGTGCGCTGGCGCATGTGCATGGGGCATGCCGGCGCAGGAGCAGATGTGCCAGCACAAGTGCATGGGTGAAGTCATGAATATTCATGAATCTTGTTGAATCATGTTGATTCCACAGGATTCCTTGTTTAGGTTTTTCCCACTGAGGAAATCCTCAGGAAACCCTAACATTTTCCATGATTTTCTGGGAATAATTCTCATGGTTTTCTTAGGATTTTCTGACACCAGAAAATCTGTTAGAAACAAAAGATTTTCTGAAAATTTCCTGGTTCAAAAAACTCTTTTTTTTTTTGAGTTTTTTTTTTATCAGAAAACTGTTAAATAACCATGGTTTTCTGCAAGGTTTTCTGCAAGGTTTTCTGAGAGTTTTTTCAAGCTTTCCTGGTTGCAGAAAAACCTGTGGAAACACAAAATATTGTCTAAGTTTCCTGGACTCAGAAAATCATCAAAAAATCATTGTTTTTGGCAAGAGTTCCTTGCATGGTTTTCTGGGAAACATTTCTAGAATTTTATGAAGATTTTCTGGAGACAGAAAACTGCCAAAAAAACCACATTTTTTTGAGAGTTTTCTGTCTCCAGAAAATCTTCAGTAAACCTGGCAGATTCTGAGGATTTTCTGAAAGATTTTCTGACTCAGAAAATTGTTGTTTGCCTCCAATGGCACCTGTCTGTTGGACAGATGCTGTTGTGTCTCAAAGTATTTGAGGCCTTTGTTATCCGTCACCAGTGTGAACTGGTGACCTAGAAGCTTATCCTCCCACTTCATAAGTGCTTCGAGGATAGCAATTGTCTCGTGCTCATGCATTTTGTAACGCTGTTGTTCGGGACTGAATTTCTTTGAAAGAAATCCTGCTGAATGACAAGTCGTCCAGTCTGGACCTTGTCCATAGACTGCTCCAACTCCAGACTTGGAGCCATCTGCCACAACCCAAATGGGTTCTGAACTAGCGTGATTTATAGGCTTCAATATTGGAGCCTTACATGCTCGTGCTTTGATGGATTCAAAACACTTATCCATCAAGGGCATTCATTGAAACATCCTATTATTGCATGCACTTCCTGAGAAGGGAGTTGTATATGCCATCAAATCTGGCATATATGGTGCCAGATACTGAACGAGTCCTAGAAATTGTTGGACATCGTTAAATGTTTGAGGTCTTCTCCAACCTCGAACCTTCTCCATTTTATTCGTGTCAGCATGTATGCCCTTGTCATCTATTATGTGACCTAGACATCCATGTGAGGCGAATACAAATCGATATTGGATTGATTTCCACTGAGGAACAAATGTGCCTCACATAATATTTCAAACACCTTTCTAAGGTGTTTTTCATGCTCTTCAATACAGCTCAAATAGATGAATATATCGTCCAAGTATATGTGGACTGATCGACCAATTTGGTTATGAAAAATCAACATCATGAGACATTGAAATGTAGATGGCATGTTACAATCGCCAATCTGCATAACCTGGCTTTTGAACATGCTGAATATGGTCGCAAAGGCTGTCTTATCGATGTCCTCCTCCACTATGCATATTTGCTTGTACATGTCAGACATGTCAAGCTTGGATCGGTATGTGGCATGAGCTATGTCGTGCCAGATCATATCCTGGTCTGGGAAGAGTGTAATGTCCTTCACCGTGTTGTCATTGCGTAGATGTAAGTCTATTGCTGTTCTGAGCTTTCTGTTTTTCTTTGGAATGCATAGGGCTGGCGCTGCAGAACGTACTGACACTGCTACCCACCAACCAGCAGTGGTATACTGGTCGACTTTGTTGATCAGTTCATTTCAAAGTGCTTCCGGGCACTTCAGTAATCGATAATGAAACCGTTTAGTTTCATCCAGGAACTTAATTTCGTGGTTGATCTCCCTCCAAGGGGGAAGTTCTAACGCCACACCTCTGAAGAGGTCTGCAAACTCTAGCTCCCATCTTTCCCTTAGTGTGGGAAAGTCATCAGCCATTATAATAACAGTTGATTGGTGCCAGTACTCCTGTCGGTATTTCTGTCGGTATGTTGGTTGGGTAGACCAATGTTGATATTCTGTCGCTTTTCCTTTCGTTTTCCCTCGTCTCACCTCTCATCTGGCAAGCTCATCAATGGCTTCACTTGCAATGAGGAGCCATTTGCGAGTCACAGCTTGTGGCTCACTGGTTTGGGTTTAAGGCTCACAATTTGAGTCCTGCGTTCAGCTGGGTCCTGGTAGTCTGGCTGCACTTCCCAGGCATTTGCATGGTTTGGAATTACTTCCTTTCCCATATGGATGCATCCTGTGCCTCTAAAGTTGAGGGATATCCCTAATTTACATAGGAATGGTGTTCCTAGTATTGTGTTGTAGTCATCTATGTTCGCTATATTGAAGTATTCATTGATATTGTGCTCACCAAAGTGGATATTGGTGTGCCTTCCATAGCTGATGGTTGACTTACTGCTGACACATGCTAGCTGTAGACCAATAGGATGTTCGAGTTCAAATGTTTTGATGCCTACGGCACATATGAAGTCCGGAGAGAGCATGACTCCCTCACACCCGCTGTCTAATAGACAGTGGGCTCTAACTCCACCAATCTCCCAATACCTGGAGATTGTCTGGTTGTCTATACGTGCCCGTTTGGGGCACGTCTTATCACACGGTCTGAACCGATGATTGTAGATAGGCTCAATGGTCCTATCTATGACTCCTGCATGGATACGGAAGTCGTTGTTTCAACTTAAACCACCACTAATTGTGGTAGTTGGTTTTTGCACCACATATATGCGCTGCCTGTCCTCATATGATCCTCCTAGCAGACATACTCCATCCGCTTGATACAAGCTTTGCATTCTCATATCATTGTCATCATCCCATTGATAGGGCATGAGTTCCAACTGGTAATCAGTGACTAGTTTGCTGATTTCGCTCTCATGGTCGTCCTGGATGTCCATTCACTCATCTAATTTGCCGCTTTGTGGCTCCTCCTCCCCTTCTTGAGCACTCCCTGAGTGCTCAACCACTTCCTCTAATCGTGCACCTGCTATGCACGGTTTGTTCTTCCACTGTGGGCAATTGGGCTTGATATGCCCAACTTGTCCACACTCATAGCACGTTAGCTCTGTGCTATGTACTTGACCTCCTGAACCTCCAGGAGGTTTTTGTGGAGGGCAAGAAGCAGCAGGAGCTCCCGCTCCAGCTCTTTGTGTAGCTTGTACCCCTGTTTGGGGTACACTTGGTCTCGTCTCTGCTTGAGGTCGAGCATTAGGTGGACAATATGTCATTTGCTTCGCTGTAGGACGGCTCCCTGTATTGGGAACTCAGGATGAGCTTGCAACAGCCTGACTTCAACTATTTGTTGAACTAGGATTTGCTTGCAGCGCATGAGCGCTGCTAGACTCCATCTTTCACGATCCAATATCATATTGGGACGCATCCTCTACAGCCTTTGTGGCCTCATACAATTAAGTTATTGAACTGAATTCTGTCATGTAGCCCAGTTTTGGGACTTCATGATGCAGTGCTTCTTGAAGCGCTGCTACAAACCGCTTGCGGATCATATATTCGTCAGGCAGATGTATCATCTGTGCTGTGTACTTCTTAATGTTGTTCAGTAACTCCTGAATGGTTTTATTCCCTTACACGAGTGTGTCGAATTTGTTCAACACATGTCTATGCATGAGTGCATGTAGGAATCGCTGTTGCAACCCAGCAATTGCACTCTCTAGAGTCCAATTGACTACAACTCGATCATGACGCTCGATATTTCAAGCATACCACTCCAATGCCTCGCCTTTGAGGCAGGTGCCCAAATAGTCCAGCTGGAGTTCCGTGCTGGACAGCCCCAGTAAACTATTCATGCCTAGCCATCTCAGGATTCCTGAAACAAAGTTCTCAAATTCTTCGAGATCTGCTTTCCCAGCATATTCTGCTGGGTGAGGTGGTTTTACTCTGGCTTTAGCAAGCATGGATTTGTCTGGCTCACTGTCCTTATGTTTCTCAAGGGCAGCTCACACCATCTTTGTGACACCATCTACATATGTAGATGGATTTCCTCCTACCTCCTGAACCCTCCATTCAGGATCCGTAACTGCTAGTGATACTGCACGCGGTATCGCTTGTATCTGCCTGTGCAAGTGAGGCACGTGGTTACTCACGTCCTGCTGCACTGGTGGATTGGCAATGTCTTTGTCAATCTGATACAGTGGTCGATGTTTGTCAGCTGTTAAGAGTGCATCCCTCAGTCTATAACTGCTACTAAGGGCGGATCGAGCCACTCTCACTGACTTGATCAGTTTATCGAAGGTGTCGCCTTTGATCCAGGCAATATATGCCTCCTCGACTATATTATCCACGTGTTTAGCACGGAGTTCTAGCACATGGTGCTTCCATCACGCTGCCTTATGTTTGATCCTATCCCAGTGATTGAACTCATGTTCAAGACTAATGTGAGTGCTAGTTGTGGTACTGATGCTATCGGCATCAGACTTCATCATCTCCCACAGTGACTGTTGGGTCACTGCTTTGAGCACTTCTTGCTCATTGTACGTCCTTTTTGATCTGCAAATTCCTTCGCAGATATTTTCTCTATCGTGAGCCTCTAGCTCACGATCTGTCTCTTCCTCAGTATGCTGGCATGTACTGATGCTATCCTGCTCTGGGGTAGTGCTCACTTCACAAGGACCATTCCTCTTGCTTGGTCCAGACAGCATCGGTTTACTTTCAGAAATGAATCCAAAAGACAGTGGGTAGTGGTATCGTCATTGCACGGCTACTAACACTGGTGTTTGGCTCAGTGCGCTTTGCTATCAGCAGCAACAAAGGTAGAACGAAGATGAAGAAGAAGACGTAGCAGCGATGATGATGATGATGTAATATGCTGACGTAAGCGTGGATGAGATACAACAGCAAATGTCACGTGATTGACAAAGCTGGCCTTGACGTAGACATAGAAGTAGTAGACGTAGTAGTAGACTTGGACTTGAGACTTAGACGAGTGAATCCAACTGAAAGAGGTAAATTGGGGTACACTAAGGCGAAACAGGCCTTATATACATGAGCAGAACAACAAACGATGCAAGTATGCCATACAACGATGTCGTTGACAGCAGACAGGAGAAATAACTAATGGCGAGAGGCAGAAAACCAAAATAGGAAGGTGGTTTGTAATAAAATGGAAAAATGAGTCAGGTGGTCGAAGAAATGAAGGGAAATGTGGCAGCGAATTTGAAATAGAAGCCAGAAATAGAATAGAAGTGAGTCACAGACAATAGACCATGTGGAATAATTGGAAATAGAAGTACAGCCAAGAAGCGAGTGAGTCATGTGAAGAAAATGAGTCATAGCCGTCCAATAGGATTCCAGTTGTTTGTCAAACATCTCCAAAGATGAGTAAATGAGTCATGTGACTTGATGATGACTCAGAAACATGTGAACCAATCACGACACTTGGATACGAATTTCCTCCAGAGAGGGAACAAAGACGAGTCCTGCTTGATGAAGTCCTTAGGCACATAACCGTAGCAAATCTCTGTTCCTGGTCCGTGCTCCTTGATGTACCAGTTATGCCTGAGGACGATACGATACCAACCATTCACTGGTTCAAAGTTTGGGTCAAAATCGATGACGTAGAAGGGAGCATGCAAGGTTTGATTGAATACCCATATGCAATCATGAATGCGATAAGGAGGATATGAGGGGAATACTCAGAATGGACCTTCAGGAGATTTGATATAGAGACGATAGTACCGATGATGTGCAACATGTGGAGGAGGATTGGATAAATGAACATCAAGGGGAGAACGTCGACTAGGAAGTTCGATGCATGGTCCAACATGTATGTCTGGCTTGGTGGTCATCTGAAACGAATCATGGGATGTGGTGGCGGCAATGCTGGATGGCATATTGAAAATAGAATCGATGAAAAATAGAATGAGTGTGGAGATGATAAGTCTGGAAAACTGGAGGTAGCACAGCAGATGATGGTCTGGCGAAAGCTGATGATGATAGGCGCGTGTGCAGTGAGCATCTTCTGTAGTGTAGTAGGCGCTGTCGAGTATCATGCTTGTCAATGGAGGTGGCATTCTCTGTCTATCTCGTTTCTTGCGAGCCTTCTCAGCATCGCAGTAAACTTCACAATCCCTATTGGGATTGTTTCCACACTTGGGGGCCTTTCCACGTAAAGGTCCCTGTACTTCCTCCTCCAGGGACTGTATTAACAGTTCCATACCATCTCCCAAGGTTTGGAGTTGGTTCACAGCATTGTCCGCTCCACGAGCTGCCTCAGCTGCTTGTTGGCTCACTTCACGTGTAGTACCTACGTGTTTATGGCTCTCTTTGAGGGCCATAATCATCTGGGAAATATGTCTGGTTGTACGCCCATATCGCTGGGTTTTGTCTTCCCAGCATATCGACCCATGCTCCTCCATCCCTGTTCCGGATGGCGAACTTCACGATCTGCAATGTTCTTGAACATATGGCAGCTGGGACATTCGCACCCCCAGCAACTTGTCAGTGTCGCTCGTCGGCACTTCTCTCAACTCATAGGGAGGCGATTGCAACTTCAACCTGGTCGAAGTTCTTCTTGTTTTCTTAACAGGCGATATTTCGTCTGTTTCTGATTCCTTCAGTGCAGATCTCCTTAGATCCGCCGATACTCACTTTCGACTCATGGAGTCAGAAGCTACGGGTGTTGTATTTCTACAAGGACTAGCTATCCTCGTCAGTGTTCCCATTCACCTGTACATGTGGTGGGCAGTCTCAGCTCTCCTGTCTGGGCCTTTGGCTGTGGCTCCAGACATATCTTGATCCTCTCTGGATCTAGACATTCGGATTCGAGTTCTTATTGAAGTCATAGATCCATGATCTATCAGCCACACTGTGGTGTTCTTCTATTGATTTTAGAAAAATCAACAGTAAATGTCTGTTTACTGTTTCTGAAACTTCTGGCAAGTGTTAAACTCATTGGCTTGGGTAAAAGATCGGTTTGATCCTTATGGGTTTATCGCAATGCTGCCAATAACTTGGCAGTCAAAAAAGTGTAAGATTCTAAATGCTTCACACAAACAGACTGAGCCAATAATTTTATTGGTGTCTGTGATGCTGTTAGGGATGCCAGATCCGATTGGTTGGGTCTGTTCGGAAGTTCAGTGCCAATGATACGTTGAGACTCATCGGAGATAAGCAAGGGCTTCAGGTATTCGGGAATGGAATAGTCAATGCAGATGGAATAGGGGTAACAATAAATCAATATCAAGTAAGGGTTAGCTTTACTGGAAAGCGAGTGTAATCAAGGAGGGTTTTGGAATGTCGGATGAGGTAGGGTTGGAAATAATTGGAATGGTCAGAATAATTGGAATAATTGGAATAATAGGAATACCGAACAAGGTTTTGAAGGCCTTATTTCAGGTAGAAGTTTGGAGCGATGAAGGTTCAATGATATATGATGGGCGGGATGTTGCAAGTTATATTGGAATAACAAGTTGAGGTAACGAGATATGAAGGATGTGAGAAGGGTATAAGGTATACGATAGAAGAGAAATGTAAGAGAGAGATATAGTGATACAATATACAAGCTGAAGAAGCTTGATCGAGAAAACATATTTAAGACATGTGGGATTCTGAAATTGGGAACAGAAGATAAGGGTGCGTGATACGGAGTTCCAGAGTCAGAGCAAATACGGAAATCAAGATAAGATGTACGGGGATAATATCGAAATAGAATCGTGACTAAGAATAATAAATAGGGACATGTCGAAAATAAGCAGAAAAGGGCTTATCGGAATACGTGAAACGTCAGAATAACACGAGTTGGATCTGGGATCTAACAGATGTGTGTGGTTACAAGTAAGATTAAAGTTGCTTATAAATTAGGTGTGGACAACTGTATAGTTGTCCACTATCTACAGGCGCCCCTAGTGGGTGGCTTTACATAATCTGAGCCATAAGTCACTCTTGTGACTCATATTCTCTAACTAGTAGCATATATGCTACAGTAAGAATCTACATTCTTACACTATTGCATAAACATCCTCTCATTGAAATCTCTAAGTAGCCATATTGTATCTTGGCCTGAGCTTCGAGATAAGGTGACATACAAATTGAACAGCGCCAATCTGCTGCTGGATGGCGGTGACGCTATGTCCACAATGACATGTGGTATCGTCTGGCCTTGCGACCTGTAATCTGTAAAAGCATATGCCACTGTCAGTGGTAATTGCATTCGTTGCACAGTCCTTTTCTGATTTTTCTTCCCTGTAGCTGGGACTTCTGAATGTCTTTTCTGCAGGTTCTATGGGTATAATGCCATCCTCCAACCCTTCCAACTTTTCTGCTCGTGTCCTGTAGAGTTTCACCAGGATATAAACAGGTGGGTACTCCAATATGACTGTCATTTCATTCACTGTTTCTTCTTCATGTGGATCAAGCATGATTCCTACAATCTCCCCACATGATCCATTCACCATGTGGATATCGGTATCCACATTTGTAGTTACCATGAGCTTCATACCTAACGTCAATTTCACAGCATCAGCTAATTCATGTTTGCTTGTGTCTATAGTTATCATACCTATAGCCAATTCCACGATGTCTGGTAACCCATTTTTGCTTTCTCTTCCTTTTTGTTTCTGATCTTTTCATGTTGCCAACACATACCTCTCTGCCAAGGTAAGTTTACAATTATTAATCATATCAAATGCCTGACAAATAAATGGGGTTTCTTTCTTCTCTTTGCAATGTGTCCGCAACATTGCTGCATTCCAATGTCTGTGAACTACATGTCTTGGTGTCACCAGACATACATCTTTCCAAGGTGACTTTGTGAAATCCATTGGTGGACAATGTTCATTCGTGAGTACCAATTTCTTCAACATTGCTATACAGTGTTCTTTGAATTTTCCATAGTGTAAATGGCGAAGAAACTCAAGGCAATTTGTATCTGTCACTCGAACTTGCTGGTCTAGTAAAATGGCCATGTTGAACTGTTCGTATATTCTTCTTCCATTCTGTTCCTTGAGTGTGTTGATCGCCACATTGATAGGGTAGTATAATGGTGCACTTTTTCTGGACGCAACGGGAGGAAACTGATGGAAATTGCCACAGATGTTAGAACCCAGGTTCATTCCCAGCTTTTCCACTTTTCTCCAATATATCCTGATTTGTATTTCCGATTTACTCCACCTGTTCTACTTATCTCTATCCCATCTGTATTTAGTCATTTCTTATCAAGATCTACATCTTCAGTCTTATGCCCATATTTACTTTTGCTCCAATCCTGTATTCGCTCCGTTTCGGATTTCTGCATTTCATATCTTTCTGACTCAGACCATATCGATTCATTATATACGAGTCCTCCATGTACTTTGTTCTTCAGTTCAAATATTGACCTACCTTGACTCAATATCTTCTCACTTCCATCTCTAAGTCTTATCCAACATGCTGTTCTCTGACTCCTCCAACCTTCTCTGATTTCTCTGATATCCTGACCTTCCGAAATACCAGGACATGAAGGATCCAAGAGGGTGCAACCTCTAAGTTGAAGCTGACATCCATATGTTCTGATCCTGACTCCAAATCCCGAACTCCGACATTCCGATAATTCCAACATCCAACGAGAAGAAATCAAGTTAATAACAGTATATTCGAACTGAAACTGTGGATCCATTCACTATGCCTTTGACCAGATCCTGTACTATCACTGGAAACACAAACCCCAGATCCAACTTTCCAAACGACAAACTGGAAGGTGATCTGGGTGATGATGACAACGTTGACAACAACGAGGACGATGATGATGATGAAGAAGATGAGGGGAAGGCTATGCTAAAAGCTTTGAAACAGATAGCCAAGAAGATGGGAACTCCGAACAAAAGTCAAGCTGGAAAAACCAAACTCCATGAACTCAACACCTTCGACGGATTGGATTCCTGAAAGCTCCATCCCTTCCTCCTTCAGTGCAAACTCCACTACTGTGACCGTCCTCAGACCTTTTCCAGTGATGAAGTGAAAGTTACTCACGCTATCTCTTTCCTAAAAGGGACAGCTTTAGATTTTTTCGAGCCCAAGCTCTTAGACGACGACACCTTCCAAGACCCACCCTGGCTCACAAGCTATCAGGGCTTCATGACGGTACTCTAAGAAAATTTCCGAGCTTACGACCCCGTCAGCGATGCGGAAACCAAACTCAACAATCTCCGAATGCACGACAACCAACGCATTACAAAGTTCATTGTAGAGTTCAACCGCCTTGCTGCTAGAGTCAATTGGGGCGACGCTGCCCTTCATAGGAGTTTCTATACTAAACTTCCTGATTGTATTAAAGATATTCTTGCAACCTGGGAAAAAGCTGACATGCTTCTGGAACTCTGACAACCCCGCACAAACCATCGACAGCCATTATTGGGAACGACAAGGCGAGGTCAATGTAAGGGGAACCCCTCATATTCCTCCTTTTTATTCTCCTTCTCCTATTCTCCTCTCTTATTCATGTTCACCCCTTCTATCCCCATTTCCCTTTTATCTCTCCTTTCTCCCTGTTGTTTCTATCTAATATTCCCATTTCCTCCCCTCCTCCTTCCTACTCACTTCTACAGCTGGTGCTTCTGTTCGCGATTTAAGCGCCCGATTACATGTGCAAGTTGGAATCTACCTGGGCTACGTCACAGGTCACGTGACTTCCGTTTTACGCGCCCAAAATGTTCAGTCTGTTTGGAGTCTTTCCTTAGTTAGTAGCCGCCTCGGCAGTGGGAGTCCTTAGGCTTTTCTCTTTGGATTCCCATCTGCCAGGCTTTAGTGTGATATTCCACTAGCCCCAGAGGTTGCCCTTATAGTTAATCGTGCCACCACTTCCAGCAATAACTACTCCGGTAACAGCAGCAAATTGGACAAGCAAGAATCCTGATCGAACCCATCACAGAAGAGGATGAACAACAACAATAACAGTTTGGCTTCCGCCTCTTCCGCCAAACCTCAGTCCTCCACCTCGAATTTTCTGCAAAACTCCAGATACTTCCAACATATTTGGAAAAGACGGAAAACTAACCCAGCAGGAGAGACAGCGATGCATGGACCAAAACCTTTGCATGTCCTGTGGGAAACCCGGACATATCACGAAGGATTGTCCACGGTCAACCTCCCTTAACACTCAATCAAAGGCCCGAGCGGCCTCCACAATTCTGAGCAAACCTGAGTCCAAGGTCGAACTGTAAGAGCCTTACTGTTTCACACTAACGGACTGAGCCAATACTTGTATTGGTGTCTGCAACGGTGTGGTTTACAAGTAAAAAAGGTATCTTATGTAATCTACTTGTGGACAACTGTATAGTTGTCCACTATCTACAGGCGCCCCTTGTGGGCGGCTTATATAATACAAACCCCATAAGTCACTCTGGTGACTTATATGTCCTAAATAGTAGCATATATGCTACTGTAAGAATCTACATTCTTACACCCTCCCCAAAGACCAAACCTCAGGCAGGTTTGGGAACTGTTATGCTGATGGTGGATCAGCATATATAGGTGCAGGCGCAGTCGAGGATGACTGCGTGGCTACTTCGACGGTGTTGTCGTAGTACAAGGAGTTGGCTGGGTCGACCTCCATAGTAGTATCATCAGCTGTGGTAGTGGATGCCAGGTCAGTGGCAGATGGGGCGGATGGTTCCGTCGTCGGCACGTACGTGTGTACGTGCCTTCGAGCAGGGTGGCCCTCCACCACGTCCGTCCAAGGCCAAATCGTCGTCCAAAGTCGACGGTGCTCCCCAGAACCCTGGGGGGTGAGGGGTCATGGGTATATGAAGGCTGGTGAATGTCCAGCCTTTGTGAGTGTCGAGGACCCTCTGTGTGGTCTCATTGTAGCAGACCTTGTGGTGCTTATGGAAAAAGTAGGGCTCAATGTTGACGTGAGCCCTACCAGGATCTACCCCCACGTGGTTTCCTAGCCATTTGGCTAGTTCCTCGAGAGTTGTACTCTCATGGGGGCATCTCCACTCGAATGCCTTATCGATGCTGGCAGACAGCAGTGCTGATAGATCTTGCCACCAGTTTGATCTGGCAATATTGGCCCACTGGCCACAAACGGTGAAGAGCTCCATTAGCTTTTGAAGAAAGACCAGGCTGTCTTTCTTTGGCTTAATTAGTTTAAGCCATACCCATACATCAACATCCTCCAGTTGGAGGGTGTTGTCGCAGTTCCCGCAAATGGCGGGTGATACTCCCTCTGGGGAGTACTCAATCGTGTGCAACGCATCCCTAAGATTGGGAGGCATATCATGCGCGATCTCGAACGCTGGTGTTTGAGTAGCGAGTTGCTGCTCGTGATCAGTACACTTAATGATAGCGTGCTGCATGGTGCTGCACGACAGGGCAAATGTCGCACGTGCAAGCGTGAGCTGCTCAACGAATTTTGGGTCGTTGAGCTGGCATGTGTCGAACCACACAGTGGGTCGACGACTGGTGTGCACCGCAGTGGGGTGTGGTGCCTTGCCCAATGGGCAGGGTAAGAATCCCGTCTGTGTTGCAGGCAGGTCGCCTATGGTGGGGGCGATGCGAGCATGCAGCGACACTGGGTACAGCGCTGCCAGCGTTCGCTGTTTGGATGTGGTCTTGTGACCAGATCAGGTGGGTCCTCCTGGTGAGGCTCCAGTTGTGGTCGTAGACAGACTCACTGAGTCCGTCATCGAATCTGGCAACGAGGTCAGATCGATTATAGTCGGTGCTGATTGCACCGACTTCATGGCGGATATTTTATCTGCCATTTCACGATTAATCTGCTACTCTTTATCAAGGGCAGCGCGTAGCGTGTTGAGATCTGAGTTGAGCTCACGTATATCCTCCTTATAGGAGGATACTGCATCCTTAACAAAAGGATGCACCATCCCGGCAAGCAACGGTGGCCAGGCCACTTTTAATGCATGTTCGATGTCATGCATTCGGGGGTTGATGAGCTGCAGTTTTGTGGCTTGCAGCAAATGCTGTGCATACGTGTTGCACTCTGGACAGGAATCGCAGTGGACGATGGCGATGGTGTCCTTGACACCATGCACAGTCCAGCATTGCTCCTTTTGGAGCATCGCAAATTGCTCAGAGGCACTAGGTAGTGCCTCTGCTGAGTGGTGCGTTTGGGATGCTTTGGCATCCATGGATACTAGTTTGTGTGACACTCGCACTGGTGCGAGTGTGGTAGTGAGTGGCAAAAAACCTTGAAGCGGGGATGAAATTGTCACTTAAAATCAGAGCGAGCGCGCCCAATGCATCACGTGACTAATTTCACGCAACGCCGTCACGTCGTGTGAATCGTCAACACAAATCATGTTTGTGTCGAGTCCTTTTTATTAAGGACTCCTTGTCATCTTTCTCATGCCTTATGAGGCATGACTAGGAAGCTCTAGCGGCTTCCTAACTCCCCTTAGTGCTAGATAAACATCTAGCACTTCTAACTCTCTGCATGCAGAGAGTGGTTCCCAGGTGACATCTCCCAATGTCCATCTTACTTGTAACTCCAGCTTGGAGTTACTAGTCCAGTGATGAGCCAGGATCTCATCTGTGAATCATTCTGGTTCGTCTTCTATCCCAAAGTCATACATATGATTTACGTCACGACGAGGAAATCGTTCATCATCATTGGGTATATGCGGTCTAATTAGACTTGCATGAAACTTTGGTAGTATCCTCCGAGCTGTGAGCTCTGGGGGTAACTCAAGTTTCACTGTAGAACTGGAATTATCCACTTCTATAACTGAGTACGGCCCAATATAATTGGGTACCAATTTCTTTGCCCGTCCCTTAGGTAAGGACAGGTTCTTTGTAGACAGATATACTAGCTGTCCAACTTCGTATGTCGTTCCTTGACGGCATCTGGTATTAGCAGTGTCTGTCTGCTGTACTCAGCTCGCGATGATTGCATAGTGAGCAGCAATCAAGTTCCACAACGCTTGTTGTGCAAACTGCCACACTCCTCTAAATGTAGTATCCACTGATAGCACCTGCCCGATACGGGGCAAGTATCCGCTGTTCAATTTGAATGGTGCATATCCTGTGGTCGCGCTGACCGAGCTGTTCAGTGTGAACTCTACCATTGGAAATTTCTCGGCCCAATCCTTCTGATCACTCTGCACTACCGTGCGGAGTATTTGCCCTACAGAATGATTCACTCGTTCTGTCGCTCCATCCGTCTGCGGGTGGAATGCTGTGGACATGAGCAGCTTTGTGCCCATTATATGCTGCAATTCCCTCCAGAATATGGAGGTGAATTTGGAGTCGTGATTCGATATTATTGAGTCCGGTACTCCATGCAACTGTACTACCTCTTTGAGGTATAACCACGCGACTTGTCGTGCAGTCACTCTCGTCATAGTTGGGACTAGATGCACCATGGACATGAGTCTGTCAATCATGACCAGTAAATAGTCGTGACCCTTCGATTCCGGCAATGGACCAACAATGTCCATTCCAATAGACTGCCACGGTCTATCCAGTATCGGCAGGGTATGCAATAACCCTGCTGGTCGTCTATTGTCCTTCTTTGCAGCCTGACAGGCTGCACAGGATCCACAGAATGACTCTATGTTGGCTGCCATTCCCGACCACCAGTACGATCGCCTTATGTACTTGTCGGTTTTGAATTGCCCAAATTGGCCAACTACTCTATGTGCATGATCAATGATTATCTTGACCATTCTCCTTCCCTTGGAAAAAACTTCCCGGGGAAGACATACTACATCTTTCTTGAACTGGTTCTTTGTCCAAACCAGTCCGTTTCTCACCCCAAATCGAGGGTGAGCCTCAAGATTTGCCAACACTTTCTTGAGTATTGAATCTGTTCCGTAGCCATTGGCTATGGCTTGTTTTAGGTCAAACTCATGTTCTACACATGAGCGTAGACTCTCTGAGTCTGCACCCAACGTTGTAGCTAGTACATCGTCCTCCTCATTACCTTCCACTTGTGTGGGAGGTTGTTCCCCTGCTTGCTTCATCCGCTGCGCATCTATGACACGCTGCTCTGTCACATCTTGTAATCACTGCGACCGTCACGCTGCGGCCATTCGTATTTCTACAAATCTATCCATTGGGAGAAATTCTCCTTCTGGGTCTAGCCGTGCATCTGCGTCAACATATTCTTCTGCTGGGTGATGTTCACCCCGCTTGTCATTCTCGTAGTAGCGCGACAGACAGTTGGCTACTTTGTTCTCCACCCCTGGTACATGTACCGTGGTATAGTTGAATCTGGAGAGAAATTCCCAACAGCGCACCTGTCTGTCAGACAGATGCTGTTGTGTCTCGAAGTATTCAAGACCTTTGTCATCCGTCACCAGTGTGAACTGGCGACCTAGCAGCTTATCCTCCCACTTTATAAGTGCTTCAAGGATAGCAATCGTCTCATGCTCATGCATTTTGTAACGCTGTTGCACGGGACTGAACTTCTTTGATAGAAATCCTGCTGGACAACACATCATCCAGTCCAGACCTTGTCCGTGAACTGCCCCGACTCCAGATTTGGAACCATCGGTCACAACCCAAATGGGTTCTGAGCTAGCATGATTTATCGGCGTCAGAATCAGAGCCTTACATGCTAGCGCTTTGATGGATTCAAAGCACTTATCCATCAAGGGCGTCCATTGAAATGTCCTATTATTGCATGCACTTCCTGATAAGGGAGTTGTATACGCCATCAAATCTGGCATATATGGTGCCAAATACTGCACCAGTCCTAAAAATCGTTGGACTTTGTTAAATGTTCGAGGTCTTCTCCAACCTTGAACCTTCTCCATTTTATCTGCATCAGCATGTATGCCCTTGTCATCTATTCTGTGACCAAGGCACTCCATACGATGCGAATACAAATCGATCTTGGATCGATTTCCACTGAGAAACAAATGTGCCTCACATAAAATATCAAACACCTGTCGAAGGTGTTTTTTGTGCTCTTCTATAGAGCTTGAATAGATAAATATATTGTCCAAGTATACGTGGACTGATCGACCAATTTGGTTACGAAAAATCAATATCATGAGACGTTGAAATGTAGACAGCGCATTACAGTCGCCAATCTGCATAACCCAGCTTTTGAATGTACCGAATATAGTCATGAAGGCCGTCTTGTCGACATCCTCCTCAACTACGCGTATTTGTTTGTATGCATTGGACATGTCAAGCTTGGATAGATACATAGCACAAGCTACGTCATGCCGAATCGTATCCTGGTCTGGGAAGGGTGTAATGTCCTTCACCGTGTTGTCATTGCGTAGATGTAAGTCTATCGCTGTTCTGAGCTTTCTGTTTTTCTTCGGAATGCATAGCGCTGGCGCTGCAGAACGTACTGACGCTGCTACCCACCAACCAGCGGTGGTATACCGGTCAATCTTGTCAATCAGTTCATTTCGAAGTGCTTCCGGGCACTTCGGTAGTCGATAATGAAACTGTTTGGTTTCATCCACAAACTTAATTTTGTGGTTAATCTCCCTCCACGGAGGAAGTTCTAACAGCACACCTCCAAAGAGGTCTGCGTACTCTAGCTCCCATCTTTCCCTGAGTTTGGGAAAGTCCTCAGCCATCAATAACGGTTGCTTGGAGCCAGTACCTCCTTTGGCAATCTCGTCATTACATTGGTCGATTGGACCAACGTCAATTTTTTCTGGTTTTCCTTCCATTTTCCTTTGTCTTGCCTCCCATCTGGTGAGCTTAATGGTGGCTCCACATATAATGAAGAGCCACTTGCAAGTCACGGTTTGTGGCTTGCTAGGTTGGGCTTAAGACTCACGATTCGAGTCTTATGTTCAGCTGGGTTTTTAATGTCCAGCTGTTCTTCCCAGGCATTTGCATGGTTTAGAATTACTTCCTTTCCCATGCGGATGCATCCCTCGCCTCTAAAGTTGAGGGATATTTCTAATTTACATGAGAATGGTGTTCCTAGTATTGCGTCGTAATAATCTATGTTCGCTATATCGAAGTATTCCTTGATATTACGCTCACCAAAATGAATGTTGGTGTGCGTTCCATAGTTTATGTTCGAGTTACTGCCGACACACGCTAACTGTAGACCAATTGGACGTTCAAGTTCGAACGTCTTAATGCCCACTGCTCATATAAAATCTGGAGAGAGCATAACTCCCTCACACCCGCTGTCTAATAGACAGTGGGCTCTGACTCCACCAATCTCCCAATACCCGGAGATTGTTTGGTTGTCTATACGTGCCCATTTGGGGCGCATCTTATTACGCGGTCTGAACCAGTGATCATAGACAGGTTCAATGGTCCTGTCTATGACTCCCGCGTGTGTACGGAAGTCATTGTTTCAGCTTAAACCATCACTGATTGTGATAGTTGGTGTCTGCACTGCCTTTCTTCATACAATCCTTCTAGCAGACATACTCCATCTGCTCGATATGAGCTTTGTCTTCTCATATCGTCGTCATTATCCCATTGATAGGGCATAATTTCCGACTGGTAATCAGCGACTAGTTTGCTGATTTCGCTCTCATGGTGGTCTTGGACGTCCATTCGCTCGTCTAGTTTGCCACTTGGTGGCTCCTCCTCCCTTTCTTGAGCACTCCCTGAGTGTTCAACCACTTCTTCCAACCGTGCACCTGCTATGCGCGGTTTGTTCTTCCATTGCAGGCAATTCGGCTTGATATGCCCAACCTGTCCACACTCGTAGCACGTTATCTCTGTGCTATGTCCCTGACTCTCTGAACCTCCAGAAGGTTTTTGCGAAGGACGTGAAGCAACGATAGCTCCAGCTCTTTGCATAGCCTGTACCCCTGCTTGGGGTATACTCAGCCTCGTTTTGGCTTGAGGTCGAGCGTTAGGCGGACAATATATCATCTACTTCGCAGGAGGATGGCTTCCTGTGTTGGGAGCTCAGGACGAGCTTGGCCCAGCCTGATTTCGATTAATTGTCGATGTTGGCTTTGCCTGTGGCGCATGCGCGCTGCTAGGTTCCGTTCTTCGCGACCCGATGTCATATTGAGATGCATCCTCTACCACCTTTGCGGCTTCATATAATTCAGTTATTGCACTGAATTCTGTCGTATAGCCTAATTTTAAGACTTCATGATGCAGTGCTTCTCTAAGCGCTGCTACAAACCGTTTGCAGATCGTATACTCATCTGGCGGATGTATCATCCACGCCACATACTTTGTAATATCATTCAGTAATTCCTGAACGGTTCTGGTCCCTTGCACAATTGTATTGAACTTATTCGATGCATGCCTGTGCATGAGTGCGTGAAGGAATCGCTGTTGTAACCCAGCGATTGCACTTTCCAGGGTCCAGTCAATTACAACTTGATCATGACGCTCGATATTTCGAGTGTACCACTCCAATGCTTTGCCCTTGAGGCACGTGCCTAAATCATTTAATTGGAGTTCGGTGCTGGACGGTCCCAATAGACTATTCATGCCTAACCATCTCAGGATCCCTGAGACGAAGTTCTCGAATTCTTCGAGATCCGCTTTCCCAGCATATTCTGCTGGGTGAGGGAGTTTTACTCCGGCTTTGGCAAGCACAGATTTGTCTGGCTCACTGTCCTTGTGTTTCTCAAGGGCAGCTCGCACCATATTTGCGACTCCATCTACATATGCAGACAGATTTCCTCCTGCCTCCTGAATCCTTTGTTCAGGATCCGTGATTGCTAGTGATACTGCACGCGGTATCACTTGTATCTGCCTGTGTGGCCGGGGAACGTGAGTATTCACATCCTGCTGCACTGGTGGATCGACGATGTCTTTGTTGATCTGATAGAATGGTTGATGTTTGTCAGCTGTTAGAAATGCATCCCTCAGTCTATAGCTGCTACTGAGGGCGAATCGAGCGACTCTCGTGGACTTGATCAGTTTATCGAAGGCCTCGCCTTCAATCCCCACAGTATATGCTTCTTTGACTAATTTATCTGCATGTTTAGCACGGACCTCTGGCGTGCGATGCTTCCATCGTGCCCCTTTTTGTTCTATCCTATCCCAGTGATTGAACTCGCGTTCAAGACTAACGTGAATGCTAGTCATGGTACTGACGCTATCGGCGTCAGACTTCATCATTTCCCACAGTGACTGTTGGGTCACTGCTTTGAGCACTTCTTGCTCATTATAAGTTTTTTTTGATCTGCGAATTCCTTTGCAGATATTTTTTCTATCATGAGCCTCGAGCTCATGATCCGTCTCTTCCTCAGTACTCCAGCGTGTACTAATGCTGTCTTGCTCTATCGTAACACTAGGTTCTCGAGGACCAATCCTAGTGCTCAGCCCAGACGGAGGTGGCATCCTCTGTCTGTCTCGCTTCCTGCGAGCCTTTTCTGCCTCACGGTCTACTTCATGATCCCTATTGGGATTGTTGCCACACTCGAGGGCCTTTCCTCGCAAAAGTCCCTGTACTTCCTCCTCCAAGGACTGTATTAACAGTTCCATACCATCTCCTAATGCTTGGAGTTAATTTGCGGCTTCATCCGCTGCACGAGCTGCCTCAGCCGCTTGTTGGCTCACTTCCCGCGTAGTGCCTACATTTTTACGGCTCTCTTTGAGGGCCGTAATCATCCGGGGAATATGTCCAGTTGTATGTTTGTATCGCCGGGTTTCTTCATCCCGGCGCGCTGACCCCTGCTCTATCGTCCCTGTTTGGGATGGTGAACTTCGCGATTTGCGATGTTCTTGGACATGCGGGAGCTGTGACATTCACAACCCTGGCGAATTGTCCGTGTTGCTCGTCAGCGGCTCTCTCGACTCATTGAGAGACAATTGTAACTTCGACCTAGTTGAAGTTTTCTTCTTTCTCTTAACAGGCGATCTCTCGTCCATTTCTGATTCCTCTGGTGCAGATCTTCTTGGATCCGCCAATAGTCGTTTTCGACTCCTAGACTCGGAAACTACAAGCGTCATAGCTTTACGAGGACTAGTTTCCCTTGTCGGCATTCCCATTGGCCTGTCCACATCGTGGGCAGACTCAGTTCTCCTGTCTGGGCCCTTGGTTGCGGCTCCAGACGTATCTGGATCCTCTCCGGATCTAGACATTTGGCTTCGATTCCTTATCGACACCATAGATCTACGATCTATAAGCCACACTATGGTGTTCTTCTATTGAATTTAGAAGAATAACCAGCACACGTCTGTTTACTGTTTCCAAAGATTCCGGTGAGTGTTAAACTCGTCGGTTTCTGGGTAACCAAAGATTGGTTGATCTTTTCTTTATCGCAGTGCTGCCAATAAGATTGGCAGTCAAAAAAGTGTAAGAGCCTTACTGTTTCACACTAACAGACTGAACCAATAATTGTATTGGTGTCTGCGACGGTGTGGTTTACAAGTAAAAAAGGTATCTTATGTAATCTACTTGTGGACAACTGTATAGTTGTCCACTATCTACAGGCACCCCTTGTGGGGGGCTTATATAATACAAACTCCATAAGTCACTCTGGTGACTTATATGTCCTAAATAGTAGCATATATGCTACTGTAATAATCTACATTCTTACACAAACCTACAGCCATTACGGATTCAAAATAATAATAAGCAGCTCTGAGACCTCCACACAGACCCAGAGCTGTGTTGATTCCATCTTTGCATTTTCCGAAGTTCACTCAACACTTCTGCTCTTTCAAAATCCAATTCTCTTACTATACCGTTAACTTCCAACATTATTCCAAATACTAATATCCAAGCTCTTGTGGACTCCGGTTCCACCCATTGTTTTGTAGACTCATCATTTGCTTCCAAGCTTCCGCTGGAATTCCGCAATATCCTGCAGATTCTGTGAAAGCTTTTTGATGGCACTTCTAACATCTCAATCATGCAGACTATTGATATGCCAATCCGCTTTCCGTCCAGCAAAAATCAGGTTGTTGCATGTATGTAACACCGCTTGATTCTAGCTGCTCTGTCGTGCTAGGACACAACTGGCTCACCCTCTACAATCTGTTGATTGACTGGGTATTGGGTAGTATGCCATTCCGCATTCCTCAGCAGCAAGATCCAATTCTGATGTAACTCTCTGTGAAATCCGCCTCAGGGGTCTCCACAATTCCAAAATCCGATCACATGGATGCCCCACCGATATCCAAACAACACTTGCCTATTGACCTAGTCCCTGCATCCGCATTTGCTCGCCTTTGCAAACCAGATAACGGGGAGATCTTGCAGTTAAAATTCTGAAAGGAAGATCCACTTCCATCATTGACGCTTCCCTGAACCCCGATCCGACAGCCAATCTCGATGGCGTTCCATTGAAATATCACGGGTTTTTCGACATCTTCAGCAAGAAGAAAGCAGAAATCCTTACTGATCATCAACTGTACGATCTCAAGATTGACCTGATAGAGGGAGAGAGTCCCCCCTTGGGAACTATTTATTCCCTATCTCCAGTTGAGCTAGAAACACTGTGAAAATTCATTGATGAGGCACTAGGCATAGGATTCATCTGCCCTTCACTTTCTCCACACAGTGCTCTGGTACTATTCTCAAAGAAGAAATGAGGTGGACTCCAACTTTGTATCGATTTCTGCGGTCTCAACAAAATCACGAAAAAAGACCAATATCTGGCCGGAAAGGTGAGGATTTACAGCAAAGTCAATCTGCGACATGCTTCCCATCTAGTCTGCATTAGAGAGGGCAATGAGTGGAAAACCACCTTCAGGACCTGATACGGTTCCTGTGAATGGCATGTTATGCCCTTCAGTCTCACTAACACACCAGCTGCTTTGCAGCAATTTGTGAACAATATATTTGGCGACATGCTTCGCGTTTCGGTCCTCATCTCTCTGGATGACATCTTAGTCTATTCCAACAACCTAGAAGAGCATGGGGAACATGTCCACGAAGTTTTCCGATGTCTCCAAAAGAGCCAACGTTATGCAAGGTCTGACAAATGTGATTTACACAAGACTATGGTAGAATACCTCAGATACATGCTCTCCCCCAAAGGACTTTCAATGGCAGATGACAAAATCAAAGTAATTCTCAAGAATGGCCTGAACCCCGAAAAGTAAAAGACATCCAATCCTTCCTAGGTTTCGCGAACCTTTACCAACACTTCATTCATAATTACTCCAACATCGCAATCCCGCTTACCCGACTCACTCGGAAATCCGTAAAATGGAACTTCTCCAATGAGTGTCAAAAATCCTTTGAGACACTTAAGAAAGCCTTCACCACCGCTCCAATCCTTACACACTGGATTCCCGCTTACCAACTCATCGTGGAAACCGACACTTTGGACTATGCCCTAGCGGCAATCCTCTCCATCATCTCTCTGGAAGATGGCAAAATTCACCCTGTAGCTTTTCGTTCTAGGACTTTCACCGCCCTGGAATTAAACTACGATGTCCATGACAAGGAATTACTTGTGATTTTTGAAACTTTCAAGATTTGGTGGCATTACCTCGAAGGTTCCGGTTCCACCATTGATGTTGTAACCGACCACAAAAACCTCGAATATTTGGCCACCACTAAGCTTTTAACCCAATGACAAGTCCGATGGTCAGAATACCCATGCCAATTCAACCTTGTTATCCGATTCCGACCCAGAAAACTCAGAACAAAACCCCACTCTTTAACTAGATGATGGGATGTCTATCCTAAAGAGGGGAGTAGTGACTATGCCAGCGTTAATCCACACAATTTCCACCTGGTTTTTGCTTACAAGCAGCTGTCATCGTCCCTCCGACCCACATCTCTTAATGTCACAATTCTCCACGCAGTTACCATCATGGATTTTGAGCAACTGAAGAAATCTGACAAGCCATCTCCTCCGACCCTGCAATTTCCAACTATCCCGCCAACCCTCTGACACCCCGATGGTCAGTTGATCCTCAAGGACTTCTCCGACTCAACAAGCGAATCTACATTCCCAACGCTAACAACCTCCGACTCCATGTTCTACAATATCTGCACAATCACCATATCTCCAGACATTGTGGACAAAACAAGACACTCAGCAATATCCGACGTGAATATGCATGGGCAAAACTCTGTGACTTCATGATTTCCTATGTCAAATCCTGTACTACATGCATGTGATCAAAATTTCAACGACACCGGCCTTATGGATTCCTGAAGCACTTACTGATCCTGCCAAGACCATGGAACTTCATATCCTTGGACTTCATTGAACTGCTTCCGCTTTCATCGGGTTTTGACAGCATCCTTGTTATCATTGACAGACTCACAAAACAAGCTATATTCATTCCAACAGTCACAACGATCACTTCTCCGATGCTTGCTCAGCTTTTGGTTCTCCATGTCTTCTCCAAGCATGGTGTTCCGACTCACGTTACCTCCAATTGAGGTTCGGAATTCATGTCTTCCTTTTTCCGCGTGCTCTGAAAGGCACTAGACATGTCTCTCCACTTCACTTCCGGTTATCACCCCGAAGGCGATGGACAAACTGAACGAACAAATCAGACTCTTGAGCAATATCTCTGCATTTATTGGAACTATCAACAAGACAATTGGGCTGAACTCCTTCCAATTGCAGAATTCACCTATAACAATGCTCTGAACGCGACAATGGGAGTTTCCCCGTTCTTTGCCAACAAAGGTTACAATCCCGACATTTCAATACATCCCAAACACAATCTCATTTCATCACACGCAAAAGATTTCATGGTCTACTTAGACAAACTCCACCAGGAACTCCAAAAGAGAATCTCTGACACGCAATCCCAATACGAGGAACCTGCAAACAAGAAATGTTCTCCAGCCCCAGACTTCAAAGTAGGTGAAAAAGTCTTCGTCAAAGCCGAATTTTTCCGCACAACCTGACCTTCAAAGAAGCTCGCTGAAAAATACCTCAGACCTTTTGAAATAATCGCACCTGCAGGTACCAGTAATTGAGCCTTCATTCTCTGTTTACCCGACAGTATGTGTGTGTTTACCCATCCTTCCATGTCTCTATGGTAGAACCCATGACTCCGAATGAAATTTCGAACCGAATACAGCCTCCACCTCTGCCAGTTATTATCAAAGGCAAACCTGAATATGAAATCAACAAAATTCTGGATTCCAAGATAGACAATCGCCAACGTTGCAAGATACAATACTTGGTATGCTGGACAGGCTATCAAGGAACTGATGAAGAAACTTCGTGGATTCCCGCTACAGAATTAGGCAACACTTTGGAAATCGTTGAAGACTTTCATAACAAATATCCCAATAAACCTGGTCCAATTCTGCCTTAACTTTTCATTTTCCTACATTTTCCATGTTCATTTCTCTAAATCACATTTCCATCTGTTCCAAGAAATCCCACTTCGCTTTTCCGCTCAATCCCGATTCAATTTTCCAATTCCATTTCACATATTTCATCCCTTTCTATCTCCTCTATCCTCACTTCCAATTCCCGCTCCTGGTGCTAAACCATTCTTTGCACCCATCCAGTCAGGATCTGTGTCTCCTCAGAATGTACCCGCATGGAACTTGCATGACAATCAACGGACTTCCACAACTCTTGGATTTCCTTCAAAAGCAATTTCGCTGTTCCTCCCTCATCCAAATCCACACCTTTTGCGACTTCTTCCACAAATCCCGACACTCCCGGATGATGGCATGTCCTCCCACCCTTTGTGCACTCATCGCATGTCCTGTTCGTTCCCTCTGCTATTGGCAAACAAAACATGTCCTGAACCCAACATCCTGTGCAACAATACTGTTCATGCCCGATCCGATTTATGGCGGATTCTTGCACCCTCTGACAAACAATGGTTTTATCCACCACAATACTTTTCCTTTTCCTAAATTTTCCCTCCAATTTCTTTTCGGCCTTTCTCTTTTCTCTGCTCCAATTTCTTTGCCGCTTCCTTTTGCAACTCCGAAATCTCGCAAATCTGCACCTCCAGATTGTTTTCCGACCCCAAATCATCTTCGGAAATGAGGTCTTCAAGCGAGATAATTGGCAGCATCGACATTAGGGAGTAGGGATAAGAAGATCAGAAGACTGAAAAGTTGAACCCCATCCATCACTCTTATATATCACATAAGGGGTCTCGCTTAATCACCAAACCAAACTTCCCATGCTGATCTTAGGCCTCGAGGGCTCGGCCTTCAAGAGGAGATACTGTTAGAACCCAGATTCATTCCCAGCTTTTCTGCTTTCTCCAAGATATTCCAATCGGTATTTCCAATTTACTCCACCCATTCTACTTATCCCTGTCCCATCTATATTTAGTCATTCTTATCAAGATCTACATCTTTGGTCTTATGTCCATATTTACTTTTACCCCAATCTCATATTCCCTCCGTGTCAGATTTCCGCATTTTGTATCTCTCTGATCCAGACCATATCAATTTGTTATATATGACTCCTCCATGTACTTCGTTCTTCAGTTCAAATATTGATCTACCTTGACTTGATATCTTCTCACTCCCATCCCTAAGTCTTATCCGACTTTCCGTTCTCTGACTCCGACTTCTCCAATATCCCGACCCTCCGAAATACCAGGACACGAAGGATCCAAGAGGGCGCAACCTATAAGTTGAAGCCAGTGTCCATACACTCTGATCCTGACTCCGAATCCTGAGCTCTGGCATTCCGACAAACTCCGACATCCGACCAGAAGAAATCTAGTTCATAACAGAAAGGGCTTACAATCAAGTGTCAAGTGACTGATTCTCGTCTCCATGGACCTGAATTGGAAGATTATAATGTTTTGGATTTTTTCGTCAATACATATGAAGAGAATATCACAGAATGGGATCAAGAATGTGATACCAGACATGCAGAATTGGATGATGATGTGTTCAGAACACCACGAGGTCAGAAACCAAACCCAAGGTCATGTTATGAGCAGAGTCATTCAAAGCATCTGACACACCATAGAATTGTTTGGACCCCTGGACATTCTACATTGCCAAGTTTTGTAGGCAATAACTTCCCTTGCCAAGATGAACAGGAGATCTATCAGTTCTATTGTGCATCAATGCTGATGTTATTAAAACCATGGAGGATGTTGGAAGATCTCAAGTATGAGCATGAGGCTTGGGAAACTGCATTGTAAAGATATTTGGAAGCTGCACCACCCAGGCATATATGTATTCTTTCAGGAATCCAATATCAGCATGAATGCGAAGCTGCAGCAAAGTTGGTTTGGAAAGTTGGAGAACATCTAGAGGTTATGGAGCATTCGCAGGATGGAGCTCTGGAGGACAAAACAGTGGAGCATTCAGGACTTCCAAACATGTTGCAGACTGAAGGTCTTCAGCAACTTGTAGCATCACAGGTTTCATGGCAGGATGAGTGTTACGCACAAGAGGCAATTGAAGTTGGGAAGCATGCCCAACTTTTCCATGATGCACCTGCATGGGATGGTGGATCAGTTTCCGTGCATCGAGCCAATAATCATGAGTTGTTGATGTTGGACCATTGGAGAGTGGCTATAGGAAAACAGCATGAGCCTAGCAATAGTGTAGACATCAGTAATGACGGAAGCATAATGAGGGACAATGAAATTGACCTTGTATCATCAGGACAAGTGACGTTTTCTGATGAAATGGTGGAAGTAGGACTTGAACCCATCAATCCTTCAGGCCTTCTGCCTTCCCAGCACCATGCATATGATATAGTGACCTGGCATATTGCAGCGACAATAGCTGGAAAGAATCCCCTGAAACTGTTGATGCAAATTCAAGGTGAGGGAGGCACTGGCAAATCAAAAGTCATACAAACTATAACAGACTTTTTCAGAACACAATGATGCGAGAATATGCTTGTCAAAGCAGCATACACAGGCATCGCAGCATCAATAATTAACAGAAAAACGACACACATGATAGGCAAAATATCTCTCACAGAAAACAAGGAGTTATTGCAAGATGCTAACAATATTTTGGAGAGACATCAAGTATCTTATTCTTGATGAAAGCTCGATGCTTGCAAGGTATGAATAAAGACACATATACATATATCTGTGTGTTAACATATCTTAGAGCATTTTTCGCAACTCTAGAAAAGCATATCAGCATTGGAAAGGGATTCGAGGACAATGAACTTGGAGGGCATTCATTCAGAGGAATCAATGTCATCCTCTGTTGTTATGAACTTGATTTCTTCTTGTCGGATGTCAGAATTATTGGAATGTCAGAGTTCAGGATTTGGAGTCGGGATCAGAACGTACGGATGTTGGCTTCAACTTATAGGTTGTGCCCTCTTGGATCCTTCGTATCCTGGTATTTCAGATGGTCGGGATATTGGAGAAGTCAGAGAAGGTTGGAGGAGTTGGAGAATGGAAAGTCGGATAAGACTTGGAGACGGAAGTGAGAAGATATTGGGTCAAGGTAGGTCAATATTTGAACTGAAGAATGAAGTACATGGAGGAGTCATATATAATGAATCAATACGGTCCGAGTTGGAAAGATACAAAAAAAATGCGGAAATCCAAAATGGAGCGAATACAGGATCACACTGGAAACAAATCAAGGTGTCCTGAGCCAGGAAATGCTTGGGGCATCATCTGGAAAGCTATCATGTTAATATCATGTATGGACTTGTAACATTCTTGTTCTATGTAATATGGCCCAGATATGTTTCAAAGCCAGACATACATGGAAAAATGAAAATGTTCATAGCATGTATTCCATATTATCACTAGATTTGTTCAAAATATGGCCTCTTCCAGTGCATGCACAAAATATTCCGTGATAATATGAAATACATGCTATGAACATTTTAATTTTCCCATGTATTTCTGGGTTTGAAACATATCTGGGCCATATTAAATAGAACAAGCATGTTACAAGTCCATACATGATATTAACATGATAGCTTTCCAGAGGATGCTCCAAGCATTTCCTGGCTCAGGACACCTTGATTTGTTTCCAGTGTCAGGGTAAAAGTAAATATGGGCATAAGACCAAAGATGTAGATCTTGATAAGAAATGACTAAATATAAATGGGACGGGGATAAGTAGAATGGGTGGAGTAAATCGGAAATATGAATCGGGATATATCAGAGAAAAGCGGAAAAGCTGGGAATGAATCTGGGTTCTAACAGTATCTCCTCTTTAAGGCCAAGCCCTCAAGGCCTAAGATCAGCATGGGAAGTTTGGTTTGGTGATTAAGCGAGACCCCTAATGTGATATATAAGAGTGACGGATGGGGTTTGACTTATATCTTCTTATCCCTACTCCCCTCTAAGCTCAATGTTGATGCCACCGATTATCTCACTTGAAGATCTTATTTCCGAAGATGATTTGGGGTCGGAAAATGATCTGGGGGCCCAGATTTGCGAGATTTCTGAGTTGCAAAAAGAAGTGGCAAAGAAATTGGAGCGGAGAAAGTCAGAGTGGAAAAAGGTGGAAAAGGACAAGAGAAAGGCCGAAAAGAAATCAGAGGGAAAATCTCAGGAAAGGAAAAGTGATGTGGTAGATAGAACCATTACTTGTCGGAGGGTGCAAGTGTCATAAATCGGATTAGGCATGAACAGTATTGTTGCGTGGGATGTCGGTTTTGGGACAGGTTTTGTTCGCCAATAGCGGAGGGAACGAACGGGACATGTGATGAGTGCGCAAAGGATGGAAGGACATGCCATCAACTGGGAGTGTTGGGATTTGTGGAAGAAGTTGCAAAAGGTGTGGATGTGGGTGAGGGAGGAATGGCGGAATTGCTTTTGAAGAAAATCCAAGAGTTGCGGAAGTCCATCGATCGTCACGCAAGTTCCATGAAGGTACATTCCGAGGAGATGCAGATTCTGACTGGATGGGTGCAAAGAATGGTTCAGCACCAGGAGCAGGAATTGGAAGTAAGGATGCAGGAAATGGAAAGGGATGAAATATGGGAAATGGAATCAGAAAATTGAATCGGGATTGAGCGGAAAAGCGAAGTGGGATTTCTTGGAACAGATGGAAATGTGATTTAGAGAAATGAACATGGAAAATGTAGGAAAAAATCAAAAAAGGAAAAGTTAAGGTGGAATTTGACCAGGTTCATCGGGATATTTGTTATGAAAGTCTTCAACGATTTCCAAAGTGTTGCCTAATTCTGTAGCGGGAATCCACGAAATTTCTTCATCAGTTCCTTGATAGTCTGTCCAGCATACCAAGTATTGTATCTTGCAACGTTGGCGATTGTCTATCTGGGAATCCAGAATTTTGTTGATTTCATATTCAGGTTTGCCTTTGATAATAACTGGCAGAGGTGGAGGCTGTATTCGGTTCGAAATTTCATTCAGAGTCATGGGTTCTACCATAGAGACATGGAAGGATGGGTAAACACACACATACTGTCGGGTAAACAGAGAATGAAGGCTCAATTACTGGTACCTGCAGGTGCGATTATTTCAAAAGGTCTGAGGTATTTTTCAGCGAGCTTCTTTGAAGGTCAGGTTGTGCGGAAAAATTCGGCTTTGACGAAGACTTTTTCACCTACTTTGAAGTCTGGGGCTGGAGAACATTTCTTGTTTGCAGGTTCCTCGTATTGGGATTGCGTGTCAGAGATTCTCTTTTGGAGTTCCTGGTGGAGTTTGTCTAAGTAGACCATGAAATCTTTTGCGTGTGATGAAATGAGATTGTGTTTGGGATGTATTGAAATGTCGGGATTGTAACCTTTGTTGGCAAAGAACGGGGAAACTCCCATTGTCGCGTTCAGAGCATTGTTATAGGTGAATTCTGCAATTGGAAGGAGTTCAGCCCAATTGTCTTGTTGATAGTTCCAATAAATGCAGAGATATTGCTCAAGAGTCTGATTTGTTCGTTCAGTTTGTCCATCGCCTTCGGGGTGATAACCGGAAGTGAAGTGGAGAGACATGTCTAGTGCCTTTCAGAGCACGCGGAAAAAGGAAGACATGAATTCCGAACCTCAATTGGAGGTAACGTGAGTCGGAACACCATGCTTGGAGAAGACATGGAGAACCAAAAGCTGAGCAAGCATCGGAGAAGTGATCGTTGTGACTGTTGGAATGAATATAGCTTGTTTTGTGAGTCTGTCAATGATAACAAGGATGCTGTCAAAACCCGATGAAAGCGGAAGCAGTTCAATGAAGTCCAAGGATATGAAGTTCCATGGTCTTGGCAGGATCAGTAAGTGCTTCAGGAATCCATAAGGCCGGTGTCGTTGAAATTTTGATCACATGCATGTAGTACAGGATTTGACATAGGAAATCATGAAGTCACAGAGTTTTGCCCATGCATATTCACGTCGGATATTGCTGAGTGTCTTGTTTTGTCCACAATGTCTGGAGATATGGTGATTGTGCAGATATTGTAGAACATGGAGTCGGAGGTTGTTAGCGTCGGGAATGTAGATTCGCTTGTTGAGTCGGAGAAGTCCTTGAGGATCAACTGACCATCGGGGTGTCAGAGGGTTGGCGGGATAGTTGGAAATTGCAGGGTCGGAGGAGATGGCTTGTCAGATTTCTTCAGTTGCTCAAAATCCATGATGGTAACTGCGTGGAGAATTGTGACATTAAGAGATGTGGGTCGGAGGGACGATGACAGCTGCTTGTAAGCAAAAACCAGGTGGAAATTGTGTGGATTAACGCTGGCATAGTCACTACTCCCCTCTTTAGGATAGACATCCCATCATCTAGTTAAAGAGTGGGGTTTTGTTCTGAGTTTTCTGGGTCGGAATCGGATAACAAGGTTGAATTGGCATGGGTATTCTGACCATCGGACTTGTCATTGGGTTAAAAGCTTAGTGGTGGCCAAATATTCGAGGTTTTTGTGGTCGGTTACAACATCAATGGTGGAACCGGAACCTTCGAGGTAATGCCACCAAATCTTGAAAGTTTCAAAAATCACAAGTAATTCCTTGTCATGGACATCGTAGTTTAATTCCAGGCCGGTGAAAGTCCTAGAACGAAAAGCTACAGGGTGAATTTTGCCATCTTCCAGAGAGATGATGGAGAGGATTGCCGCTAGGGCATAGTCCAAAGTGTCGGTTTCCAC
The DNA here is from genome assembly GCA_015039355.1 of Ramaria rubella. NCBI lineage: Eukaryota > Fungi > Basidiomycota > Agaricomycetes > Gomphales > Gomphaceae > Ramaria > Ramaria rubella. The sequence goes on from MU134602.1 coordinate 50,460, forward strand.
GATGAGTTGGTAAGCGGGAATCCAGTGTGTAAGGATTGGAGCGGTGGTGAAGGCTTTCTTAAGTGTCTCAAAGGATTTTTGACACTCATTGGAGAAGTTCCATTTTACGGATTTCCGAGTGAGTCGGGTAAGCGGGATTGCGATGTTGGAGTAATTATGAATGAAGTGTTGGTAAAGGTTCGCGAAACCTAGGAAGGATTGGATGTCTTTTACTTTTCGGGGTTCAGGCCATTCTTGAGAATTACTTTGATTTTGTCATCTGCCATTGAAAGTCCTTTGGGGGAGAGCATGTATCTGAGGTATTCTACCATAGTCTTGTGTAAATCACATTTGTCAGACCTTGCATAACGTTGGCTCTTTTGGAGACATCGGAAAACTTCGTGGACATGTTCCCCATGCTCTTCTAGGTTGTTGGAATAGACTAAGATGTCATCCAGAGAGATGAGGACCGAAACGCGAAGCATGTCGCCAAATATATTGTTCAAAATTGCTGCAAAGCAGCTGGTGTGTTAGTGAGACTGAAGGGCATAACATGCCATTCACAGGAACCGTATCAGGTCCTGAAGGTGGTTTTCCACTCATTGCCCTCTCTAATGCAGACTAGATGGGAAGCATGTCGCAGATTGACTTTGCTGTAAATCCTCACCTTTCCGGCCAGATATTGGTCTTTTTTCGTGATTTTGTTGAGACCGCAGAAATCGATACAAAGTTGGAGTCCACCTCATTTCCTCTTTGAGAATAGTACCAGAGCACTGTGTGGAGAAAGTGAAGGGCAGATGAATCCTATGGCTAGTGCCTCATCAATGAACTTTCAGAGTGTTTCTAGCTCAACTGGAGATAGGGAATAAATGGTTCCCAAGGGGGGACTCTCTCCCTCTATCAGGTCAATCTTGAGCTCGTATGGTCAATGATTGGTGAGGATTTCTGCTTCCTTCTTGCTGAAGACGTCGGAAAACTTGTGATATTCCGATGGAACACCATCGAGATTGGCTGTCGGATCGGGATTCGGGGAAGCATCGATGATGGAAACAGATCTTCCTTTCGGAATTACGCATACCTGAAAGATCTCCCCTTATCTAGTTTGCAAGGGGCAAGCGAACACGGACGCAGGGACTAGGTCGATAGGTGAGTCTTGTTTGGATGTTGGAAGGGCGTCCGTGCGATCAGATTTTGGATTTCCGGAGGCTGCTGAGGCAGACTTCGCAGTGACATTGGAATTGAATCTTGCTGCTGAGGAATGCGGAACAATATACTACCCAATACCCAGTCAATCAATGCATTGTAGCGGGTGAGCCAGTTGTGTCCTAGCATGACGGAGCAGCTAGAATAGCGGTGTTACATACATAGCAACAACCTGATTTTTGCCGGACGGAAAGCGGATTGGCATATCAATAGTCTGCATGATTGAGACGTTACAAGTGCTGTTGAAATGCTTCAGCAGACTCCACGGGATATTGCAGAATTCCAGCAGAAGCTTGGAAGTGAATGATGAGTCTACAAAACAATGGGTGGAACCAGAGTCCACAAGAGCTTGGATATTAGTATTTGGAATAATGTTGGAAGTTAACGGTATAGTAAGAGAATCAGATTTTGAAAGAGCAGAAGTGTTGAGTGAACTTCGGAAAACGCACAGATGGAATCAACACAGCTCTGGGTCTGTGTGGAGGTCTCAGAGCTGCTTATTAGTTTTTTGCATCCATAACAGCTGCAGGTTCAACCTGGGACTCAGGTTTGCTCAGAATCGTGGAGGCTGCTCAGGCCTTTGATTGAGCGTTAAGAGAGGTTGACCGTGGACAATCCTTTGTGATGTGTCCACCCTTCCCACAGAACATACAAAGGGTTTGGTCCATGCATTGCTTCCTCTCTTGCTGGGTTAGTTTGCCATCTTTTCCGAGTATGTTGGAAGTGTCTGGAGTTTTGCGGAGATTCGACATGGAGGACTGAGGTTTGGTGGAAGACATGGAAGCCGAACTGTTATTGTTGTTGTTCATCCTCTGCTGTGACTGGTTCGATCAGGATTCTTGCTTGTCTGATTTGCTGCTGTTACTGGAGGAGTTATTGCTGGAAGTGGCGGCACGATTGACCTCACCTCATCGTTCCCAATCACGGCTGTCAATGGTTTGTGCGGGTTGTCGGAGTTCTGGAAGCATGTCAGCTTTTTCCCAGGTTGCAAGAATATCTTTAATCCAATCGGGAAGTTTAGTATAGAAACTCCTACGAAGGGCAGTGTCGCCCCAATTGACTCTAGTGGCAAGGCGGTTGAACTCTACGATGAACTTCGTAGTGCATTGGTTGTCATGCATTCGGAGATCATTGAGTTCGGTTTCCGCATCGCCGATGGGGTTGTAAGCTCCAAAATTTTCTCAGAGTACCGTTGTGAAGTCCTTATAGCTTGTGAGCCAGGGTGGGTCTTGGAATGTGTCGTCGTCTAAGAGTTTGGGCTCGAAAAAATCTAAAGCTGTCCCTTTAGATAGTGTAAGAGGGTCATTCACATGTATTGAGATTTCAAACAAGCAGACTAAATGTACAGTATCTCAATCACACATCAGAATTAATAGCTTTACATCTATTTTAATGTTTACGCTAACTATTGATACATATGTATAATCTAAAGTTTTTTAAAATTTTATACAATATCTTCCTTTTACTAATGATACATATTTTATTCAACAGGCCTATCTCAATGTAGCCATAACTTTTATTCTATGTCTAACATACTATGATACACATCATGTCTAGTTGCACTCTATATCATCATTGCTTATTTATACTTGTAAAACATTGTTGTATGGCTTCTGTATTATAACAGATCAAAATTGTGATGGTATGTATCTCTTATATACACTCATCCAAAAAATCCTGAATGTACCTAACAGATAGTTAAATACAACATAAACATAGAACTTCTAACGATTCTACTTCATTCAGAATGTCCATCTATATTCAGAAACATAGCTTTTAAATGTGTTGGTTATAATACATCGTAAATTAAATGCACATTTGGATAAAGTTATGAACAACCTTCTGATCCTGAATGACCCTCTAAGTAACTTTTGCTTCGTTGCTGGAAAAGGTCTGAGGACAGTCACAGAAGTGGAGTTTGCACTGCAGGAGGAAGGGATGGAGCTTTCAGGAATCTGATCTGTCGAAGGTGTTGGGTTCACGGAGTTTGGTTTTTCCAGCTTGACTTTTGTTCAGAGTTCCCATGTGCTTGGCTATCTGTTTCAGAGCTTTTAGCATAGCCTTCCCCTCATCCTCTTCATTGTCATTGTTGTCCTTGTTGTTGTCAATGTTGTCATCGTCACCAGGATCGTCTTCCGGTTTGTCGTTTGGAAAGTTGGATCTGGGGTTTGTGTTTCCGGTGATAGTACGGGATCTGGTTGAAGGCTTAATGAATGGATCAAGAGTTTTAGTTCGAATATACTTTTATGAACTAGATTTCTTCTTGTCGGATGTCAGAGTTTATCGGAATGCCAGAGCTTGGGATTCAGAGTCAGGATCGGAGTGTACAGACATTGGCTTCAACTTATAGGTTGCACCCTCTTGGATCCTTCGTGTCCTGGTATTTTGGAGGGTTGGGATATTGGAGAAGTCAGGGTCAGAGAACAGAAAGTCGGATAAGACTTAGAGACAGGAGTGAGAAGATATCGAGTCCAGGTAGATCAATATTCAAACTGAAGAACAAAGTACATGGAGGAGTCACATATAACAAATCAATACAGTCCAGATCAGAGAGATACAAAATGTGGAAATCCGAAATGGAGTGAATATGGGATCGGGGTAAAAGTAAATATGGACATAAGATTGAAGATGTAGATCTTGATAAGAATGACTAAATATAAATGGGATGGGGATGAGTAGAATGGGTGGTGTAAATTGGAAATATGGATCGGAATATCTTGGAGAAAGCAGAAAAGCTGGGAATGAATCTGGGTTCTAACACTTTCAAATCAGAGCCCTCGGCGATAACCTGATCATTTCCACCCTGCATGTTCTGCATTCAATTTTTTGCAAATCAACAAGACAAGATTTTACCTACCTCGGCTTCATCTGCCTCCATATGTGTGGTTGTAATACCATTTCTCTCTTCTTCATCATTGCTCTCATCAACAGAATGGTGCATTGGTTGTGTTGATTGCCTATAATGTCATTAACTTTCCATGTTGAACAGAATGACGGAAACTTACTGATTTGCCCTTTTCAAATAAGGAAATATTTTCAATAGATAACCAACAAATGTTGACCAGTAAATTGGCACGTATCTATAAGACATGTATGTATCTCCCCATCCCATTAATAAACTTATTACTATTGGTCCCGAAAGCTCTTGTTCCCAGTTCAATGTATGCAAGCATTGGAAAAGTAGGAAACGATTCCTCTCACGATGGTCCTCCATATATTTGTCATCTGTATTATGGTATGCCAATCCTTCAGCTAGAAGTGCTGATGTATTGTAACTTCTGGCTTGTTTCTTTGTGTTGTAGCAACATATATAGAATGTAAGATTCTTCGTGGCTTCTCCATTCATGACGAGCTCAACATTGTGGTTACTGTTGAAGGAAGGCACTCGAGGATGTAGTTTCACAAAAGGAGAAGACGGTGTTTTAAATTTAACTAGCGCTCTTAGTTACATGCATACATTATTATAGGAATGACTAGTTGTATTCCAACACTCCCCCTCAACAAGTCACTTCACTAGACCGATCATCTCTAATAATTTGGGATGGGGCAGCCCTTTTGTAAGCATGTCTGTTGGCATTTTATCGGTGGAGATGTGTTCAACTTGAATGGTCTCTTTCTCAACTTCGTCGTGAAGCCAATAGTCATGCAGATCTAAATGTTTGACATGTCCATGGTGATCAGGATTGCGAGCAACAGACAATGCAGATTGGTTATTGACGAAAAGAGTGGATGGCAAGTTGAAGGCAAACCCAAATTCCATGAAGAGGTTTCGGAGCCATAGGATCTCTTGCACTGCAGACACAGCCACAACATACTCAGCTTTGGTTGTTGACAAGGTGACAAACAGCTGTAGTCTACTCATCCAGCTTATTGCTCCTGTCCCCATTTTGATTACAAAACCACTTGTCAAACAACAATTGTCTGGATTTCCACTGTGATCTGAGTCACTGTATGCACGGAAGAGTTCATTCAAAGTTGGGTCAGGTGTGTATCACAGTTTATACTCCAGTGTTCCTTTCATATAGCGAAGTAGACGTTTGAGTGCTGTCCAATGTGGTAGGCCCGGATTCTTGCTGAAGCGTGATAGTACACTGACTGGATATGCTAGATCCGGTCGTGTGGCTACAGCCAGGTACACCACTGCACCAAGGATGTTCATGTAGGGGACATCCCTCATTTCATCCAGTTCCTGTGTGGTGGTAGGTGACATTGAGGATGACAGAGTGACATTTGGGTCTAAGGGTGTTTGCCTCAGGTTACAGTTGCTCATGTTGGCGTGCTTCAAGATGTCTAGGGTGTATTGTCATTGAGACAGTGATATTGACCAGTCACTGCGATCCCATTCAATCTTCACACCAAGCAGGTAGGTCATTTCTCCCAAGTTACAGAGCTTGAAGTGAGCTTTGCAGATCTTTGATAACACATTGAACAGTGTGTTTATCTTTTGCTGCAATGGTTACATCATCAACAAATATGGGGATGATGATTCAGCTCTTGTCAGACTCACGACCATAGACCCAGACGCTATGTTTGCAACAGACATGGGTGAAGCCTACACTGACTGGGACTTTGTGTAGTTTTTTGTGCCATTCTCTCCCCACTTGTTTCAAACCATAGAGAACCTTCTTCAGTTGCAGCGCCCATGAGTTATCTGAAGTACAAAAACCTTCGGGTTCCTGCATGAACACTTCATCATCTAGGTCTCCATTAAGGAATGCAGATGATATGTCTACACTCCAAATCTCCAGGGCCTTCAATGCAGCTAGTGCTAGTACTGCATGGATGGTGGCCCACTTTGGTGTTGGTGAGAAGGTTTCGGTAAAGTTGAAGCCTGGTCTCTGTGAGTACCCTTTCGCAACCAGTCTTGCTTTGTATCATTCGATTGATCCATCAGTGTTGCATTTGATTTTGAACACGCATTGGCTACCAATGGCCTTGTGGTCTGGGGGCAACCTAACCAACTCAAACACTCCGCTCTCAAGGAGCACATCCATCTTGTCCAGTGCTGCTTGATGCCACTTAGCAGCTTTGGCTTTAGGGCGTGCAAGTGCTTCAGCGAGCGATCCAGGTTCATTGTTGTTTGATGTGGCTGAGAAAACACATTCGGCATAACATTGGAAGGCAGTGCTTAATGCTTCCGACATTGTGAGGTGTACTGTTCTCACTTGTGTCGCTGTTCATGAAGCTTATTCCTGCGATGATGTGCTTTTCAATCATGCCTTCAGAGGGGTCTGTACTATCACTTGTTTGCTCATCCGGCATGGGCATCTCTGGTTGTCTGTCACATTGCCAATGACCTCATCCTGTATTTGGCTCTGGTATCATCAGCCCTCGCCTGTCGAATTTTGGTTCAAAAAGTGCTCATGGTGGACTTAGAAGTAGAGGTGATATCGGTGAGAGATAGGTGAGGATGGTAGACTCGATAGTGGTGTGAGAGGTGACTCAGGTGTGATTTCTGTGATGTGTGATTCTTGTAGAGGTAGTACTACTTCGGTTTCAGTTGCTGTAGAGTTGTAGTTGGAGTTACCTACCCCCCCACGATGAGGCAGCTCTGATTCTGGTATAATTGGGTGAGTACTATCCTTATCCAGGGTTAGATTTTTTGCACTTGGCTTATGTATGAGGTTCTCGAATGGATTCACAGGATTCTTTGCATTTCCCGGGAACATGTGTTCATCAAACGTCATGTGGCTAGATTCAATGAAGCATTGGGTCTTAGAAGTATAGAAGACCCAGGCTTTCTTTCTGGGGGGGTAGCCTACAAAGATGCATTTGGCAGTATGTGATTGGAAGGCCATCCTCTTACGAGAACATAAGCCAGGCATCCAAATACACGTAAGTGAGATAGATTTGGTTTCTGACTGGTCCATTTTTCGAACAGCATTGTATCTGGTAAAATGTGGGTGGGACAGCGGTTCCATATGTGCACAAATGTAGCTATGGCTCTCCACCAGAATGAACCTGCGAGTTTGGATTTGGCAAGTAGTGTTCCAGAACCTTCAATAACAGTTCTGTTTACATGCTCAGCAACACCAATTTGATATGGTTCATCCGTTTCAGTATGTCAGCACTGGATTCCATGAGTGAGACAGAAGTGTTCAAATTTGGCGCCAATGTATTCTCCTCCCTGGTCATCTTGGAACTCAATGATGTGAAGTCCAGGGTTTGCATTTTCAGCATAGGCTTTGTAAGTTTTAAATGCTTTGAATGTGTCACTCTTTTGCCATAGGGGGTAGACTGCCCAGAAGTGTGAGGAATCACACATGAAGGTGATCCAATACCTGTATCCTTCAGGTGTATTGACTGGTAAGGGTCCTTTCAGGTCAGAATAGATACGCACTAGTTTTTTTGAGTGAGGGACATGAGGAGATTTCGGAACATTGTGACGGTGGAGCTTGCCCATGATGCAGGGTTCGCATATTGGGTCAGGGCTGGACAGCGATGTGCAACAAATGCCATCTGCTAGCTTTTGTTTTATTAGCTGGCAGATTTTGTCAGAGGCAATATGGCCACATTGTCTAAGCCATAGGGTGAGATTCATGTTGCAAGTACTGGTTGTACTGGAATTCACAATAATCATTGCTGAGTTCGAGTCAAACAATTCAGTTTTGCCACGTAGGTATCCAATGTTCTCTTGCGTAATGTCTGCTAAAAAATGTATTCTTCCACCATGTAAAAAGTCAACAACCGAGCTCTTAATATTCACATCATAGCCCTTTTTACAAGTGAGGTGAAATGGTGATAGTAGATTATTCTGAAGCGCTGGGAGATGAGGGACATCATGAAATTCAACTGGTTCCATCTTTTCTCCATTCTTTCCAACCGGCCAGAACACTATGAGACCAATACCTGCTGAGAATATGACTGAGTCATTGGCAAGGTATACAGGGATGACATGCGGTGTATACATCTTGAACCATGCACGGTGCGGCGTCATGTTACAAGATGTGCCTGTATTCATGTTCCAGTCAGAAGACGCTGGGGAATGTAGATTTATACTTGCAGCACTTGTGACTTCCTCAACTGCTTCTGCTGATGCTCCTTTTTCAGCATTTTGCTCAATATTTGCCTTCCCTTTTATCTTGGACATCGCCTTGTTCTGGTCATGCTGTTGCAATTACTTCTTTGAGTAGCAGTTATCTTCAACGTGGCCTGTGCACGAGCACCAGTTGCATGTGCTGGTCAACACCGTAGGGTTGACGAACGTCTTGAGGGCAACTGTGGGCGTGGATGTATCACGAAGCGCTGCTTGGTTCTCATGGTTGTGGAGAGCAGCACAAAGGCTTGCAAGGGTGAGCTTGTCTAGGAGGAATAGGGAATTGATGAAACTGGTGCAGTCTGGTGACAGCCCGTGGATGAGTGCCATGGACTGGAGCTCTTCGTCTAGTTGTTGTAGTCCAAAGTGTGATGGGTGTAAGGATTTGATGTGTGCCATTGCACGAGATACATGACCAGTGTACTCTATGAGGCTCTCGTTTTCTTTTTTTCGAATGCTGAAGAGCACATCATAGGCACTGAATCTAGGACCGGCCTTCCGCTGTTGGTGCAGTTCTTTCAACCTGTCCCACATCGCTTCTGGATTGTTTCTACAGTCATGTACGTGATCCTTCTGGGAATCGTCAATGCAGAGGAAGATTATGGCTGTGGCGAGTCTTTAGTTTCCTGCCACTCGTTGTGATCTAGGCATTCTTTTTGTGTGGGATGGTCAATGTCCAGAAAATTGGGCTTGGGAAACTTGCTGATAACTGGTAGCCATTCTCGTCATGTTTTTAGATATGACTCTATACATTCGCTCCATGTAGTATAGTTACTTGGGTTTCCCATAAGATCATTGAAGTTTCTTTTGAAGAATTGAATCCGACTATTTTGGAGTAACATGCTCTTTGGGAGCTTGATCTTGACTTGCAGATTGTGTATGTAAATTCCTTGAGTGTTAGACCATGGGGCCCATAACCTGTTGAAGGAAGGCACTCGAGGATGTAGTTTCACAAAAGGAGAAGATGGTGTTTTAAATTTAACTAGCGCTCTTAGTTACATGCATACATTATTATAGGAATGACTAGTCGTATTCCAACAGTTACACCATCCACAGACACACATCATAGGTTGTCAGCATGGAAAAAAGGAAACATGTGATGAGGTCACCAGTGCCCTTGTGCGTCAATGTAAGCATCATCACTCACATCCCATGGGGCTCTCCTCTTGCACTTTCTCACCCCATTTTGCCATTTCAGGCACCTTCCCTCTGTGCATGAATGTACTTGTTCAGCTCGCACCACCTGTCGCTCCATCTCTTCAACTAGTGTTTCATAATGTAGTTCACGAGGATCTGGTGGTCTTGGATAAGCAACCTCTTTTTCTGCAGAAACACTAAATACTTCTTCAGCCATTCCCAACCCTGGAAAATGTGCCTGCATGTTGGCATGGATATACGCTCTAATTTTGTCACAAAATGCTTCTGTTTTCAATTATCTTACCATCTCATTGGCAGATGGTGCATGCATCAACCACATAAGTAGATGGAGATGGAGGGTCCCTCGGCCTTGAGACTTGATATACACACTGACCCTGCCAAATATCCCTGGCCTTGATATAACCTTATAATCTGTAACTTCAATCCCAAACAATGTTTCCAATATAACATTGATCAAGAAATGGAAGAATTTGGCAGCGGCATAGGGATCGCTTGCTATGTATGAAGCCTGCCAATTTTTGTCAGGCCCTGCTGTTGCTAAAAAGGCAGCCATGTCAATTTGTTTGCCAGCCAGAATCTGCACAATAGGATCATGGAGATCACTTGGATTGATCATCACCCATAATGATGTTGGCGCCACATATATTGACGTTGACTTTATCTTGCTTCGAAGACTCAATCGATTTTGGTCCAATCCCAAAACCCAAGCTCTGATAGCTTGAATATGTTGTCTTAAAAGACGCACTGCTGGATTGGATATTTGCTGTTGCTTTGCTTCCTCTGCAGCTGCCAATTCCATATCTTTCTGGGTAATGGTCGACAAGATTCTGGCATCACTTTTGAAATTGCACCTTCGCATTTGAATATGTGCTGACATCAATGCCTCCTGACATAACATTATGCCACAAGTGTAGAATGGAAATGTTGGATGCTTTCAAAATCGCCAATCATGATATTGAAGTGCCCATCGAACATGCATCATGAATGTGATGGAAACTTCTCTATCTGCCTCAATCCCGCCTTCTCCATAAGGAAATAATCCAACAAAAGCTTCTTTGAAAATGTTACGGCAATGAGGGTCAAAGGAATGTGTCTCTCCTTGACAAGGTTGGCCAAAGTCTGAAACTACATGAGTTCCATGGCATACAGCATACCCACCCTCTTCTCCATTTTTCCACAAGTTGGAAAGGCCCCATAACATTAATTCGGATGCTGACAGTTTTGTCAAATCCATATCCAGAATGCCCAATTGCTCCATCGGCACAACATCAGGTTGTAATGACTCTACAAGAAATATTTAATTTCAAAATTGCAGATGCAAAACCATGACTCACCTTCCTCTACTTCTGCAGATGGTATATATCCATCACGCTCTCACATTGCCAACATCTCATTGTTTTCCTGCCTCACTATTCACAAAATTGCATGGGGAACATTGTCCTCTGGTAATGATGATATGCGAGTTGCATCAATGTCAATGTTGCCATAATACTTGAGATTGTGAGTTTTCAACCAGAGCAATGCTTCATAGACAAACTGGCGGCGGACTCTAAATGTAGTTTTTAACCAAGATTTAGGAACATCCCCATGTCCAATGAATGTTACCGCAAGCAGAGAAGCCAGGATTGTTTGAGGTTGGGGCATTAAATTGCCTTTGATCATGGCCACAACATCTGGCTGATTCAACTTGTAGGTGCTGACATTGCCTCACATGCCAGTCTGCAATGTGTCGTGATTGAAACGATAGCCCATGCCTCAATGTTTGGGATACAGCTTGAAAACAAACACCCGAGGATATACAGGTGCAATTAATAGTTGTTCAGGTATTGAAAGAACCTGCAACTGCCATGGCACATGTCCAATCCACATACGATTTGCCAAAGATAATGCAGGAGGTTTATTGACTTGTGACTTCAATGATTTCAAGCAGGACTTGCATATGGCAACCATGAGTTCTTCACCTTGACCTTTGAGAGATGCTTCCTCTAATAAGCAACCAGATGTAATAACGTGGTCAGGATGTTGTTCCTTTGGCTGTAAGTGTCCTTTGTTTGGAATTTTGCTTATTCATAGTTGTTTTATTTCCTCTTCTCTCACCAGCACCTCTCTAGCACACACCCCACATATCACCATCTCCCATTGGATGTTGCATCAATGAATGCTGAAATGCAGCCTTTGATTTCCTCTGGTGTCACCACATGAAATGCTTGCTCTACATCAGGATCAGCATGGATGTCCACTTTGACTTCTAATCGCTGAGCAACACGACACTGATTACCAGGCTCATATCAACATTTCACTTTGCCTATTTGTTTCATAATCTTCTCCATGACTACTTGACGCAATGCTTCCTGTTCCACAGAACCCAGTTTGGCTAATGATAGCAAGAGTGTTTTGCAACTCCTCTTTGCTTTCCAGGAAAATGTGAGATTGGGAAGTGTGCTGCATATTTCATCCTTGCTGAGAACTGATATATCAAAGTCCATTGACAATGAACAGTGGTTGTGAAATGATGAGAATACACCAAAAAACAGTTGATAACAACTATATACCAACTAATCAAACAGATGATTTTGACTGTTGGGGAAACTATTCAATGGGGTTTACAAATTTTTGCACACTTAAAACAATGCCTGAAGGAGTTAACTATTCCGAGTCAGACACCCATCTCATGTGTACGCAATGGCCCCCATTTTTTATATTTAATTAAATCAATTACACAATTGTAGGAAAGAAACATCTATCACGGACGATGCCTCCCAAGAACAATGCAAATGAAAGCAATGCTCAACCAAAAACACCCCCTAATAACTCTATATCACTGCAAACACCCTCAAGCTCTTCCATTGCTACGCTGGCTGATGAATCTGCCAATAACAAATTCCTTGCTTACAACAGCATTCACACCTCCCCATACTACCTCAGATCTACTAGAATGAAAATACAGGATCTATTAACTTGGGAGACCCTTTCTCGCAAAGAAAGAGCGATTGAAAAACGCACTGACATTGATGATGTAGCAGTGGTGGAACTTGAACTATGCCTAGTTGGAGGTGTCAGCTGGTGACTTTTGGATGACAGCAGATGCCAGATGGACAGGCAAATGTTTCACCAATGGTTCAACATCTGTTTTTTCCAAGATAAAAGGAAGCATGGCCACAGTCGCACCTAGATTTTCTCCATGGAAAGAAGACTTCACCCTTGCATTAAAAAATATGCAATGGATTGAGGACATCAAGGCATCAGGAGGCCAGAAAAGTGGCCTTTTCATCAACAACAAGCACACCACAATTAACTTGGTCCATTCATTCTTTTCGGTAAGTGATGCTCAATTTAAAGCCCTATTGCAAAACTAATTAGAATGCTAATTAGGAACGATCAGAGGGTAAGAAAGTCTTTACAAATAAATCAGTGCGCTTGGCTAAAATGAAGTTGAAGACATTAATGAAGATGATGTTGATGAACCTTTCCTCATATGGAACTGGCCTGTGGGTTTGGCTGCTAAAGATGCATTAGATGAGATCAAGGACACTCACATTGTCAACCCATTACCACTATTCATTCCCAACAAGGGCCTTCTCCTGCCACAAGACTACAGAAAAACCCTCATTGGTGCCGTTATCAAATGCCATGTTGCCATCAGCCATTGGTATATTAAAGAATCTAAAAGACATGCATTCAACGCTACTCTAAGGCAAATATGCTCATGCTCATCCATATAACTTACACTTACTCTCCAATGTCAGGAAAATGCGCATTGTCGCACCTCCAAGACCAGAAGCAAGATCACCCACTAAAAAGAGAATAACTAATGCTAAAGATGCTGAAAAAATGTTTTCTAAAAAACATTGTCTCGTTTAGAATTGACACTATAAAATTTGATCTTGTAAATAAAAAGATAATAATTGCATGAGATATGACTCATGAGCAAGCAAGGTCAGCAGTGGGTGCAACCTGTGCTTTTCTAGTCTTCTTCCCATCTGAAAATGCTTGAGGATTTGTGACAGAATCATAGCCACTTCAAATCCTTTGGTTTTGATTTGCTGGCATCTACTGTATCCATTTCATAATCTTTCATCCGTCCCTCGTGATCTAGCCATTTGTCTATCCAAGGGTATCTTTCCCCTTTTGTCATTATCTTGCATATTTCACCTTGTATATCATTATCATAGGTATCGGTTTCTATCACTTTTACACATAGCATTTTCTATCTCCTACTCTCTACAATTCACGCACATTGTGGTCCACCACTTCTCTGGCTCTATGTTAAGTTCTCACAACCTTTGGTCCTCTAACTCTAAGTAGGTGTCTGAGTCAGTCTGACTCCTGCAGAACCATTTTTTCATCAAAATCTTGGAGGATCCATATCATTTCTTGACCTGAACTATGGGAAAGTGTGATGTAAACATTAAAGAGGGTCACCTCCAGTTGATGGTTTGTGATATTGATGATCACATGAAAGATAGTCTGTAAATGCATATGCTGCTGTGAGTAGTAACTGTGTTCACCTCACATTCCTTTGGACTTTTTCCCCCAACCAATAGATGCTGCAAACACGATTCCAAAAAAAAAAAAAAGTATCCTGTGAAGATAATATATTTTTACTTTGAACATATTCTTGAAATCTTGTTATTACATTCCTTTAAAAATAAGAACCATAAGAACTCTGTGCAAGCAAGGTCTGTTGCAGGGCTCCCCACGCTGTTCTAGTCTACTCCCCACCTGAAAATGTCCCTAGATTTGTGACATATTCATGTTAATGCTCAAGATTATAGTATCCCGAGAACACTGATGTATTTCTATCCTTCATGTGTATCCTTCTTTTGTCCTTCTATATCCCTGACAGCACGTGCCACGTCTCTAACTCATCATGTCATGTTCCTTTCGCTGTTTATGCATACATACATCTTTCAGCTTCACTGTTATTTCTACACAATTTTCCCCACCATTCTTGTGTCTTTTTGTTAAGTTCCTGAAGCCTAGTATCTTCTAACTGCAGGTATGGATCCAACCCCTGCATGAAAAGCTTATCGTCAAAGTCCTGTAGCAGACAAATGGTGTCCCTTCCCAAACTGCACGAGAATGCTACATACAGGTTAACTGATGTAAGTTTGCCTCCTGTTGGTGGTGTCATGATGTCGATCATATGGGATAGTTTGCCCTTGTGATCGATAATTGGTGAACATGTATGCTCCTGTAAGTGGCAGCTGCCAGCAAGTTAATGTTCACAAAGAAACCTCATACCATGTAAACACTACCAGAAGAATATGTACCAAATAAATATTAACAAATCTCTCCAGGCTCTCACACAGCAAAAGTATAGCAAACGAGTATGGAGTGAAACAACACCCCACAGGGGCACCTATTGTGTTTGAGCACAACGGTTAGCTATGAAATACAAAAAGAAAACAGTTGAAGTGTGCATTAAAAAACCCCAATGGGGAAAAAGCATCACTTCAGGAGCCATACAAGTACAAGATCGCGAGCCATACACAAGGAGAGGGTGGTCAGGATGCAAAAAAAAGCCTGCTAGGTTATGTTAGAAAACCGGGCAACGAGCTGCATGTGGAAACAAACCTGCTACGTTCAAGGCAGCGAGAGGAGCGAATGGATCCAGAGGTCTGTGTCTTATCAGCAAGCAGGGGTTCCACTTGAACAATGTCATCAGTGACTGCCTGAGCACGGCACTATGTATGTCTAAGACCTGCTTGTGAAAGTGAGACATGGAAGGCAGCTGCATCCATGCACAGACTTTCGAGGCTGCAGCAAGAGTGGGCGAATGAGCACGTGCTTACCAGCTAGGTGAGATATTCACTATGTGTGAATTCGTACCTCACCTAAACTTCAAATAATGTGCTGTGTCACATGATCGAGCAAGGTCTGCTGCAGGGCTCCACATGCTGTTCTAGTTTGTGAGTGCTCCACAAAATTGAAGATGAATGATACGATTGGGGTACACAATCATTGATCAATGCTAGTAGGTTGAGTCCGTGCAAGTTCAGGGTTTTCCTGTTTCCACCTTTTCGGTTGGAAGAATTGCCTTCACTGCCTTGTAGGGAGGTGGTGCTCGGAACAGCCTGAGCTACATCTCATCCTCCTGTTTGTCACACAGCAAGGTTTGTTGGACTTGATGAATAGAAATTCTTTGAGAGCAGCCCAGCCGCTGGGAACTCATCCATGGACTGGTCCACAGACGAGCTAACCCTAATTATGTAATTGTATTTAGTAATATGTGTCCATGTGGGTGTCAGACCCACTCATGCCATTGCATCGCCATGCACAATGATGTGCCACCACTATGTTGCATCAATGTTTCCATATGTTATTGTAAATGTTACCTGTGAGTCACAAGCACCTTATTTATTTATTTAGCTCTTCTACCTTCTAAAAAAAACTGCTCACACAGGATGTGTGGCGCTGCTACATTTCCTTCGAGTGACCTTGAAAATGACTAATATAAATGAAAGATGTACATAATTAGCAACATTTCCCTTCACCTCTGCTGAAGAGTGACCCTGCAAGAGCTTGGATTCCTTTTCAACACCTATTGTCATACAGTCTCACCATATGGCCTATATATGGGGATGCAGCCCACCTGAGTCTCATTATGCTCATCACTATGTGTTATTGGCTAGTATTCGTAACAAATTATGACCAGAAAAATCTTCGTGCCTCTACATGTTGTAGCCATTTCGAAAAAGGTCATATATGCATACACCGGTGTGTTACACAATAGTCATGTACGTCGTGACTCTTTCTTCTTTGCCTCATTTTTGCTCTGAATATGGAGCCCAGCTTTACTGTTAGAACCCAGATTCATTCCCAGCTTTTCCGGTTTTCTCCAATATATTCCGATCTGTATTTCCAACTTCCTCCACCCGTTTTTACTTATCTCCATCCCATCTATATTTAGTCATTTTCATCAAAGATCTACATCTTCGGTCTTATGTCCATATTTACTTCTACCCCAATCCCATATTCACTCTGTTTCGGATTTCCGTGTTCGTATCTTTCTGATTCGGATTATATCAATTCATTATATACAACTCCTCCATGTACTCGTTAGTCAGTTCAAATATTGACCCACCTTGACTCGATAACTTCTCACTTCTGCCTCTAAGTCTTATCCAACTCTCCGACCTTGTCTGACTCCTCCGACATCCGACCTTCCGAAATACGAGGACACAAAGGATCCAAGAGGGTGCAACCTATAAGTTGAAGCCAATGTCTGTATGTTCAGATTCTCGACTGCAAAACCCAAACTCCAACATTCCAACAAATCCCAACATCCAACAAGAAGAAATCCAGTTCATAACAGTATATTCGAACTAAAACTCTTGATCCATTCACTATGCCTTCTACCAGATCCCATACTGTCACCGGAATCACAGACCCCAGATCTAGCCTCCCAAATAACGAACCAGAAGACGACCCCGGTGACAACAACAACATCAACAACAATGAGGACAGCAATGACGATGAAGAAGATGAGGGGAAGGCTATATTAAAAGCTTTGAAACAGATAGCCAAGCACATGGGAACTCCGAATAAAGGTCAAACCGGAAAAACCAAACTCCGCAAACCCAACACCTTTGACGGATCGGATTCCTGAAAGCTCCATTCTTTCCTCCTTCAATGCAAACTCTACTTCCGCAACCGTCCTCAGACCTTTTCCAGTGACGAAGCAAAAGTTACTTACGCTATCTCTTTTTTAAAAGGGACGGCTTTAGATTTTTTCGAGCCTGAACTCTTAGATGACGACGCCTTCCAAGACCCGCCCTGGCTGACAAACTATCGGGACTTCACAATGGTACTCTGAGAGAATTTCAGAGCTTACGATCCTGTTGGCGATTCAGAAACTGAACTTGACAATCTCTGAATGCATGACAACCAACGCATCATGAGGTTTATCGTAGAATTCAACCGCCTAGCCGCTAGAGTCAATTGGGGCAACGCCGCCCTTCGTAGGAGTTTTTACACTAAACTTCCTGATCATATTAAAGATATTCTTGCAACCTGGGACAAAGCCGACACACTTCCGGAACTCCAAGAACTCACGCAAACCATCGACAGCCGTTATTGGGAACGACAAGGCGAAGTCAACCGTGCCACCACTGCCAACAATAACTACTCCGGTAACAGCAGCAAATCAGACAAGCAAGAATCCTGATCAAACCAATCGCAGAAGAGGACGAACAACAACAACAGTCAGGCTTCCACCTCTTCTACCAAACCTCAGTCCTCCATGCTGAATTTCCGCAAAACTCCAGATATCTCCAACATACTTGGAAAAGATGGGAAACTAACCCAGTGGGAAAGACAGTGATGCATGACAGGATAAGATCTATTCATTCACAGATGGTTCAGGACTCAACATAGCCAATATTATCATAGTTAATACTACCAAGTCAGAAGGTGATGTTACCATAAACCATGGAACTTCCCCACAAGGTTCTGGAAGCTTGGATATACTGGTAACTATGAGGAAGTGATTATATTTTTAAAAAAGGAGCACACTATGATATTGAATAAATCAACAAAAATAATATTACATGTAGACTGACCATGGGTGTGATAGTAAGAGAGGTCAAAGTAACCAACAATGATCCCTCGGAGGTTGACTGGTGGACTAGTACCAAGAAGGGGCCTATAGGTGGAGGTAAGAGTCATACTTTTGCTGAAGATGCTGAGTACCACTTTGTTAACAAAGATAATCTCAGTATTGCCAGTATTGTCATTTACATTGGTAGTGTTACCATAAACCATGGAACTTCCCCACAAGGTTCTGGAAGCTTGGATATACTGGTAACTATGAGAAATGAGCCCCTTATTTAAAATCTACATTCGACAGCGATGCCCCCCTCTAGTTTAAACTGAAGTATATCCTAATCATCATTATCAAATATGAACATCTTACCACTTACCATATCAAGCATCTTCTTTATAGTTTTGAACTTCCCATCATGTATTATATAGAACACTCTCTTCCACTCCTCGTAGTCTTCACATTTCAGAACATTATAGTTATTGTACAGCCATTCACAATGATCTTCGAACGATACATCTTTCCATTCCTCAATTAGACCCTTCTTATCCCTATACTTATATTGACAGAAGAACATCCTTTGCTTATTCTCCACATTATTCTCATCTATAATATTGTACCACTCTCTGTGCTGCCTTTCGTCTGCACGATTCCAATCATTAAAGTCTGCGTAGTTCTTATCTTCCCATTGTTTTATCATTGCCAGCCTATGTGACCTCCTCATTCTATCTGCTCTTTTATCAGCACATCGAACGTAGTAGAATCTTGCCCATGTTTCGTAATCCATGTCCAATGGGCTACCAAAACCTTGGCATGTTCTGTGGGAAACCAGGGCACATTGTGAAGGACTGTCCATGATCAACCTCCCTTGATGCTCAATCGAAGGCTCGAGCAGCCTCTGCAATTCTGAGCAAACCTGAATCCAAGGCTGAACCTGTGGCCGTTACAGATCCAAAAAAATAATAAGCAGCTCTGAGACCTTCACACAGACCCAGAGCTGTGTTGATTCCATCTGTGCGTTTTCTGAGGTTCGACTCAATGCTTCCGCTCTTTCAAAATCTGATTCTCTTACTATATGACTGACTTCCGACATTATTCCGAATACTAACATTCAAGCTCTCATGGACTCCGGTTCCACTCACTGTTTTGTAGACTCATCATTTGCTTCAAAGCTTCTGCTGGAGTTCCACAACATTCCACAAATCCCACTAAAGCTCTTCGACAGCACTTCTAATGTCTCAATCATACAGACTATTGATATGCCAATCCGCTTTCCATCCAGCAAAAATCAGGTTGTTGCTATGTATGTAACACCACTTGATTCTAGCTGCTCCCTTGTGCTAGGACACAACTGGCTCACCTGCTACAATCCATTTATTGACTGGGTATTGAGCAGTATATCATTCTGCACTCCCCAGCAACAAGATTCAATTCCAACATCACTCTCCGTTAAATCCACCTCTGCGGTCTCCAGAATCCCAAAATCTGATCACACGGACGCCCCTCCAACATCTGAACAAGACTCACCTATCGACCTAGTCCCTGCTTCTGTGTTCGCTCGCTTGTGCAAACTCGGCAATGAGGAGATCTTTCAGTTATGCGTATTTCCGAAAGGAAGATCTGCTTCCATCATTGACGCTTCCCTGAATCCCAATCCAACAGCCAATCTCGATGGTGTTCCATCGGAATATCACAAGTTTTCCGATGTCTTCAGCAAGAAGAAAGCAGAAATTCTTGCCGATCATCGACCGTACGATCTCAAGATTGATATGATAGAGGGAGAGAGTCCCCCCTTGGGAACCATTTATTCCCTATCTCCAGTTGAGCTAGAAACACTCTGACAAGGCACTAGCCATAGGATTCATCTGCCCTTCACTTTCTCCACACGGTGCTCCAGTACTAGTCTCAAAGAAGAAATTAGGTGGACTCTGACTCTGTATCAATTTCCGTGGTCTCAACAAAATCACGAAAAAGGACTGATATCTGCTTTCCTGACTTTCGGACCTTTTGGAAAGCCCCGGAAAAGTGCGGATTTACAGCAAAATTGATCTCCGACATGCTTACCATTTAGTCTGCATTAGAGAGGGCGACGAGTGGAAGACCACATTGAGGACCCGATACGGTTCCTTTGAATGGCGTGTTATGCCCTTCAGTCTCACTAACACACCAGCTGCTTTTCAGCGATTCGTGAACAACATATTCAGTGACATGCTCGATGTTTCAGTCCTCATCTATTTGGACAACATCTTAGTTTACTCCAACAACCTGGAAGAACACGGAGAACATGTCCACGAAGTCCTCTGACATCTCCAAAAAAATTGACTTTATGCAAGATCCGACAAATGCGACTTCCACAAGACAATGGTGGAATATCTCGGATACATACTCTCTCCAGAAGGACTTTCAATGGGAGATGACAAAATCAAAGTAATTCAAGAACGGCCCGAACCCCGAAAAGTAAAAGATATCCAATCCTTCCTAGGCTTTGCGAACTTTTACCGACGCTTCATTCATAATTACTCTGACATCGCAATTCCACTTACCCAACTCACTTGGAACACCATAAAGTGGATCTTCTCTGATGAGTGTCGGAAATCATTTGAAACACTTAAGAAAGCCTTCACCACAGCTCCGATCCTTACACACTGGATTCCCGATTGTCAACTCATCATGGAAACCAAGACTTCGGACTACGCCCTCGCGGCAATCCTCTCTATCATTTCTCCGGAAGATGGTGAAATTCACCCTGTAGCTTTCCATTCCAGAACTTTCACTGCCCCAGAATTAAACTACAATGTTCACAACAAGGAATTACTTGCTATTTTTGAAGCTTTCAAGATTTGGCGACACTACCTCGAAGGTTCCAGTTCCACCATTGACATTGTAACAAACCACAAGAACCTCAAATATTTCGCCACCACCAAGCTTTTAACCTGATGACAAGTACGATGGTCAGAATACCTATGTCAGTTCAACCTCGTTATCTGATTCCGACCTGGGAAACTTGGAACAAAACCCGACTCTTTGACTAGACGATGGGATGTCTATCCTAAAGAGGGGAGTAGCGACTATGCCAGCATTAACCCGCACAATTTCCACCCGGTTTTCACTAACAAACAGCTGTCATTGTCCCTCCAAGCCACATCCCTTAATGTCACAATTCTCCACGCAGTTACCATCATGGACTTCAAGAAACTCCATGAAGAAATCCGACAATCCATCTCCTCCAATCCCGCAATTTCCAACTATCCCACAAATCCTCCAACACCCTGATGGTCAGTCGATCCTCAAGGACTCCTCCGGCTCGACAACCGAATCTATGTTCCCAATGTTAACGACCTCTGACTCCGCGTTCTACAATATCTGCACGACCACCAAATCTCCAGACATTTCGGACAAAACAAGACACTCAGCAACATCCAACGTGAATATACATGGCCAAAACTCCGAGACTTTGTTATCTCTTATGTCAAATCCTGTACAACATGTATGCGATCAAAATCCGAACGACACCGGCCTTATGGATTCCTTAAGCATTTACCAATTCCACCAAGACCGTGGAATTCCATATCCTTAGATTTCATCAAGCCACTTCCGCTTTCATCGGGTTTTGACAGCATCCTCATTATCATTGACAGACTCATGAAACAAGCAATATTCATTCTAACAGTCACGACGATCACTTCTCCAATGCTCACTCAGCTTTTCGTTCTCCACATCTTTTCCAAACATGGTGTTCCAATGCATGTTACCTCCAACCAAAGTTCTGAATTCATGTCTTCCTTTTTCCGCACACTCGGAAAGGCGCTAGACATAAATCTCCATTTCACCTCTGGATATCACCCCGAAGGCGATGGACAAACCGAATGGACGAATCAGACTCTTGAGCAATACCTTCACATTTATTGTAACTATCAACAAGACAATTGGGCTGAACTTCTTCCAATCGCAGAATTCGCCTATAACAACACTCTGAACACAACAACAGGAGTCTCTCCGTTCTTCGCTAACAAAGGTTACAATCCCAACATTTCCGTCCATCCCGCATGCGATCTCATTTCATCCTGTGCGAAAGATTTTGCAATTGACTTAGATGAACTCCACCAGGAACTCCAAAAGAGAATTTCCGACACGCAATCCCGATACGAGGAACCCGCAAACAAGAAACGTTCTCCAGCTCCAGACTTCAAAGTAGGCGACAAAGTCTTCGTCAAAGCCAAATTTTTCCACACAACCTGACCTTCAAAGAAGCTCGCCAAAAAATACCTCGGACCTTTTGATATCATCGCACCCGCGGGTACCAGTAATAGAGCCTTTATTCTCAGATTACCTGACAGTATGCGTGCTGTTCACCCATCTTTCCACGTTTCCATGCTAGAACCCGCGACTCCGAACGAAATCCTGAACCGAATACAGCCTCCACCTCCACCAGTTATTATTGAAGGCGAACCTGAATACGAAATGAATGAAATTCTGGACTCCAAGATAGACAATCGCCGACATTGCAAGATACAATCCTTGGTATGCTGGATGGGTTATCAAGGTACTGATGAAGAAACCTTGTGGATTCCCGCTATGGAATTAGGCAATGCTTCAGAGATTGTTGAAGACTTCCATCACAAATATCCCGACAAACCCGGTCCAACTCTTCCTTAACTTTTTCTTTCCTTTCCGATTTTTCCGGATTTTTCCTACATTTTTATGTTCAAGTCCCTAATTACATTTCCATCTGTTCCAAGAAATTCTGCTTCATGCTTCCGCTCAAATCCCATTCCAATTTTCTGACTGCATTTCCCATATTTCATCCCTTTCCATTTCCTCCATCCTCACTTCCATTCCCACTCCTGGTGCTGAACCATCCTTTGTACCCATGTGGTGAGAATCTGTGTCTCCTCAGAATGTGTCCGCATGGAACTCACGTGACGATCAACAGATTTCTGCAACTCTCAGATTTCCTTCACCAGCAACTCCGCTGTTCCTCCCTCACCCATATCCACACCTTTTGCGACTTCTTCCGCAAATTCCAACGTTCCTGGTCAGCAGCACATCCTCCAATACTTTGTGCATTCATCGCATGTCGCACTCACTCCCTCCACTATCAACGAACAAAAAATATCCCGAACCCGACACCCCGCACAACAATACTGTTCGTGTCCGACCTGGTTAATTGCAGATTCGTGAACCATCCTACAGGCAATGGTTCTATCCACCACATCGCTTTTCCTTCCCTGAAATTTCTCCTCTGATTTTTTGTTGGCCTTCCTCTCCTCCTTTTCTGCCTTTTTCCGCTCCAACCTTCTCCGCTCCAATTTCTTCACCACTTCTTTTTGCAACTCTGAAATCTCGCAAATCTGTGCCTCTAAATTGGTCCCCGACTCTGAATCATCTTCGGAAATCAGGTCCTCAAGCAAGATAATCGGCGGCATTGACATTTTAGCTCAGAAGAGGGTAGGGATAAGAGATCAGTGAACTGATAAGTCGAGCCCCATCCATCACTCTTATATATCACATTAGGGTTTTCGCTTAATAACCAAACCAAACCTCCCATGCTGATCTTAGGCCTCGAGGGCTCAGCCTTAAAGAGGAGATACTGTTAGAACCCAGATTCATTCCCAGCTTTTCCGGTTTTCTCCAATATATTCCGATCTGTATTTCCAACTTCCTCCACCCGTTTTTACTTATCTCCATCCCATCTATATTTAGTCATTTTCATCAAAGATCTACATCTTCGGTCCTATGTCCATATTTACTTTCTACCCCAATCCCGTTTTCGCTCCATTTCAGATTTCCGTGTTCGTATCTTTCCGATTCGGATTATATCAATTCATTATATACAACTCCTCCATGTACTCGTTAGTCAGTTCAAATATTGACCCACCTTGACTCGATAACTTCTCACTTCCACCTCTAAGTCTTATCCAACTCTCCGACCTTGTCCGACTCCTCCGACATCTGACCTTCCAAAATACCAGGACACGAAGGATCCAAGAGGGCGCAACCTATAAGTTGAAGCCAATGTCCGTACGTTCCGATTCTCGACTCCAAAACCCAAACTCCAACATTCCAACAAATCCTGACATCTGACAAGAAGAAATCCAGTTCATAACATTTACTTCCCATTCGACGACAAAGCCATTCGCTTAACTTGACCCACAAATACCTTGTAAGGCCTGCGACTATCGCGCAACCTGCATGCCAGATGACAATCTCACTGTTTAAGTTGTTTCAGGATCGTGTTGTGACCGAGTTGTGAGTCCCCAGCCCCTCATATATGCCAGCCATTCTCACATCACACTTGCAGCACCTGGCAAGGCTCACAGCATGCCGTCCCCTGCTGGGTGCACCACTCCCAGTTCCAGATCCACACTGGTCAGCCCATTCCAGACACCCAAGGGCTTTTTGTCAGTGCCAAATGGGTGGGGACCATTGTCATAGAAACAGAGGGCATGAATGAGGGACTCACTGATCTCCTTGGGAGGTGTGGAGAGCAGGTGTCGGTTGTGGCGCTCCATGCATCTGGGGGGTTGAGCGCCAAGTTACGCAAGGGCGAGGAGGGTGTTCCATCTGCTACATGCATGGAGGTGCATGTTTGCATTGCGTTGTTTTTGGTGAGGTGGGCATGCTGACTGGTTCTTTTCTCTTAGTCGACAGGGGGAGATTTGGCTCCGTTGTGCTGAGAACAGAACTTTTATTTCTTGCATCATCGACTTATGTATAACAGCCAAAACATTGCTTTGCTCACCATAAATTCATGCTGAATCCCCTGGGGGATCACCAAGGACCATATACGAAGGTATATTTTGCCCTCAGGTCCCGGAAACCTTTGATCATGAGTTTGACTTTTTGGAGTTCAATTGCGGGGTCATTGCTTTTATCGACAATGAGATGACTCCAGAGGACCACAAAGATTTGCTTTGGTGGAACAAGTGAGCCTGAGCCCTTTGTATATTTGTTGAGATGGGGTCCCAATGGTGTTGCTTAACTATGACAGGGTGAGGTCTTGTGAAGGCTCAAGTACCTGCTCGACCAGCTTGCACAAGAGCACAAACAAGTCGAATCAAGCCTATATATTTAAGAAACAATTATTAACCTGTTAGTCAGGTAACTGTTTAAATTTCTTCCTCCCTTCTTGATAAAATGAGACCCACATACGTATTTGTAATTTCCCATACACACAAGAAAGAATGTGTAATACTTGCTTGTGCTCTTGGGTAAGGGATAGCTGTACTGGTTGATGGAGATGCTGAGGTGGCTGGTTGTGGTAGATGGGAGGTGGCTAGTTGTAGTACATTGCAGTACGAAACATTGTGGGTGTGGCATGGTGCACTTACAAAGTGTGCATACATATGGGTGTATATGAGTGTGTCGGGGATTAGGGTTAGTGGTCTGCAGACACGTCCACAGACCAGTCCATGGACTGAGCCCCAGTGGCTGGGTCTTTCTGGAGAGTGAATTCTTTGAGCATTGAGACCAATTGCAAAGAACCCAAGAAAAATCCTATGTAAGGATTGCCAAGAAATAAGTCAAATATTCAAGCTTGAGGCGCTAATCCAGGGGGTGAGTAATTTACACAAAAAATATTATGGGGAAATAAAAAGTGCACTCCTTTGAAGAAAACACTTTTTTGTTAGCTTCATCCGAGTCAGTACAAGGATTTCCCAGGGATTGGGAAACCCTAGGACTCTGGATTCCTCCCAACTTCATTTTACTATGCACCTGCCTCACAGAGGACTTATCCAAAAATTCTTACTCTTCAAAGCTAATACGGTTACCCGACTGCCAAGTGGTGTTGAACTGAAGTAGTTAGTGGGTGCTCTGTTCCCACGTTGAATCTTCTTAGTACCGCTTAGTCTGAGGTCATTGTCTTAAGATACATGTGGTACATCTCATGGCAGTAGGGAACTAGGACCTCTCTGGCTCATATGCCACAGATTTTGTGCAGCCTCCTGTGACATTTTCTTCCGTGGTCTAAGGCTCAGGTGTAATCTGCTCAGCATGATAATGCAGATTCTTCAATCCGTCAGCCCTCATATCAAGTATGTTCACCTCTCCTGCCCACAGAATGAACTGAGATCATTCTACACATCTGTCCTTGGAAATTAGAATTCAACCCAGCGGTGCCAGCTTGGCCACTGTACTGCAGTCACTTTTCCATCTCCAATCCCTATATTTGATGCATGGAATCGATCCAGAGCTGTTATGGTGAATTGAAGACCAAAGAACATGTTTCTCATCTTTCAATTGATCATGGCGCCACCTTCTCCTTCCTTTCACCAGTTTTTCCAGCTTTGCACACTTTGCAGATTTCTCCCTGCCAAGGCATTGAGTCGGGATGGCTGGTACTGCTTTGCACCAGTTGAAATTTTTGTCAATTCCTGCATCATTTGGTCAATGAAACACTGTTGATCATGCGAGCTCAAGGAATCTGAGGCATGCTTTGCAGAAGTTTGATTGGACAAATTGAACATGAGATGACAATGTTCCAAGCCGGTGCCATGCCCTTGAGCTTTTGATGCAAGCCAGCAATGGTGACAAGTAATAGAGCCAATGGATCACACCACAGCCACCGCTTGCAGCTCCCTATCATAAATATGACACTGGGTCATTTTCCTAAGGAGGGATATCGTCATTACCCTTCAATGTCTTGCTTGTGTTTGCGAGGCATTCCAGGACCTTGGAATGCTTAACAGGGGGACAACATTGATGTTACACCATGCATGTTGTGACCAAATGGATTGCCGATTTATTGGTTGCAGTCAATGAAAAGCTGGGGTTTGTGAATTTGGGTGTTTCATGATGAAAGCCACATGGATGTAATACCGGTAAATGAATACCAGGTCTACTGATGTCCTTATGTCACTGAGAAGAGCATTGGGACAGTACAATAATCACTGGCTTTTAAAAATAAGTGGACATACCTTGGTCTCATCATTTAAATTTGATATCTCACATTTTTAATTTACTGTATCATGATATGGTGCATCATCCTTATGGCAGTATAAGGTGAACCCTCTATTTTCATATACAAGATGTGGCCTGCTGCTGCCAGGAGTGAAAGCGTGGTGGGCAACTTGGACTGTGACACTCATAGGAAGCTATGCCTTTATCTGGATCATAAATTTGCTTTCATTCTGGAGAAATTATTTCTTTGCTGCACTACAAGAGTTCGTCAAGCGAGGGGGGGAAATAAATACCAGGATTGTAAATGGTTGCAATGTCGTGAGAAGAAGGGAGGTGAGGGAATGGTGAGCCCCAGTGAGAATTAGCACAGATGGAAACGGATGTCTGAGAATCAAAGGACTGCTCCAATGGAAACGTACACCATCGAAGTAGAATGAGCTACAAAATAAAATATTATATTTTGGCATCCTGTTCATGCATCACGCTCAGTCTAACTTATGTAGTATAGCACGAACTCTTGAGTGACATGTGACTGGCATGTTTGGCGGTGTCATGCAACTTTTCTCTGTGGAGATTATGACATGTTCGCATTAGTAGGGAGTATACGAAGTCAACTTAAGTTGAAAACCTAACTTTGTGATGCTCCACCTCAGGAGGAAGTGGAGCAAGATGTAGTGAAACATGGAGCTTGGTGCACAAGGTCAGCATGAGATGGCAACTGGCATCCACCTGTAAGCCGTGTATCCTCTGGGGCTTCAGCCTAGCGCAGAACCTCTCAGACCTCTTTTCATCCTTTTCTCAAGCTTATGACAAAAGATGATGCATTCCCTACTCATCCTCCTTGCTTACATGCTATAATGGCAACCTCTGGGGCTAGTGGAATATCACACTAGGGCCTGGCAGATGGGAATCCAAAGTATATAAGCTCAAGGAAGGCTACAGATGGGAATCCAAAGAGAAAAGCCTAAGGACTCCCACTGCTGAGGCGGCTACTAACTAAGGAAAGACTCTGAACAGACTGAATGTTTTGGGCACTTAACACAGAAGTCACGTGACCTGTGACATAGCCCAGGTAGATTCCAACTTGCACACATAAGCGGGCGCTTAAATCGCGAACAGAAGCGCCAGCTGTAGAAGTGAGCAGGAAGGAGGAGGGGAGGAAGGAAATGGGAATATTAGATAGAAACCACAGGAAGGAGAAAGGAGAGATAAAAGGGAAATGGGGATAGAAGGGGTGAACATGAATAAGAGAGGAGAATAGGAGAAGGAGAATAAAAAGGAGCAGTATGAGGGGTTCCCCTTGCATCACCCCCCTTTTAGAGTGTGACATCCCGACACACTGACACCTACTGGGGGTACAAGTGCCTTTTGATGGAAGGTGTCAAAATCTGTGGCACAAATGCGACGAGGGGCACTGGGATGGAGGAGGTGGAAGTCAAAAATGAGGTCTGGGGCTGCTAAATCTGCCTCGGGGATCCATTCATCATGCTCATTTCCATACCCCTTCCATCTGATCTTGTATTCGAGCTTTCCCTGGCAGAATTGACTATCCAAGATCTGTTCAATATCGTAGTGCTCATCTTCCCCTACAAGGACTGGGGGAGGTGGGGGTTGAGCTTTCCGACCAGGGATAGGGTCAGGGGGGCAGGGGAAGAGCTTCACCACCGGGAAGACAGGGTGGAGGCAACTCATAGACTTGGGGAGTCGGAGACGGTAAGCATTGGATCCAACCTTGTGTTCCACTAGGAAGGGGCCTAGGTTCTGATGTGACAATTTCTTAGAAGGGTGAGTAGTGCTAATGTCACTTGCATCTAGGAAGACTTTGTCACCAGGAACAAAGGTAGGGGCTGGCTCACGACAACGATTGTAGTATCGAGCCATATCCTCTTTTGCCTTTACAAGGGCAGCTCGGGCTTCGGATAGGGAATCAGCCATTCGTTGTTTGAACTCATTCACAGCTTCTCTCCTAGATGGCTGTTGGTGAGGTTCAAAGCCCATCCGTGGGTGGCGACCAGAGTCAAGCATGAAAGGAGTCTCTTTTGTGGATGAATGGACGTGGTTGTTGTACTGGAACTCTGCAAGGGGCAGGAGGTCATCCCAGTCGTCCTGTCGCTCATTCACAAATAGATCGGAGATACTGCTCTAGCTCTTGGTTGACACATTCTGTCTGTCCATCAGTCTGCGGGTGGTATGCAGTGGAGGCAGCCACCTTGATACCCAGAAGTCTGTATAGCTCCTGAGTGAACTCACTGACAAACTGTGTACCTCGGTCTGAAACCACACAGAGGGGTAGGCCATGGTGTCTCCAAACATGATCCCTAAAGAGACAAGAGGCTCCCAATGCTGTAATTGTGGTCAAAGTGGGGATGAAGTGAGAACATTTGGATAAGGAATCCATGACGACCATCACTGCATCATACCCATGCAAGTCAGGGAGTTCTACAATGAAGTCAACACTGGCCGTCTCCCAGCACTGCTCAGGAATCCCCAGAGGGTGCAGTTCTCCAACAGGCAACCGATGTTGAGCCTTGGTGCGTAGGCATAGGTCACATGCCTTTGTGTAGCTGCCAATGTAGTGAGACATGTGAGGCCACCAATAGTTCCGAGAGACAAGTTCCAAGGTCTTCCAACATCCAGCATGGCCAGCGATACGAGTGTCGTGATGTTGGGAGACAATTCGACATCATAAGTCATGCTGATCAGGGACATATACCTTTCCACAGAACAGAAGCGTACCATCCCTCTCACCCCATTCTGATGACTTCACAGACTTCCCAGTAGTCTTGCGAAGTTCCTTGGCAGCACGTGCAACCGACTCCTCCAGCTCTCCCTCCTTGGTGCCCTTACAAATGTCCCTTAGGATGTCACATTCTTCTCCTGTAAACTCTAGTCCTTCCAGTGCACAGATGACAAAGAGTTCTGGTTGGAGAAGTACCAAATTATCATTGTCATTTGAGCCAGTGCCATGATCAGGTCGGCATGAGAGTGCATCTGACTTGCCCATTGTCTTTCCAGGACAATGGTACAGGTTGAAGTCAAACCGAGACAGATAAAGAGACCAGCATGCTCGGCGACAGTTGAGCTTTTTGGCTGTGCAGAAATATTCGAGATTTTTGTGGTCTGCCCAGATCTCAATATGATGCCTCACCCCCTCAAGGAAGTGTCACCATTCTTCAAGGGCACGCATGATGGCGAGCATTTCCTTGTCATGGATCTCATAGTTGCACTCAACCGGACTGAGACTCTTGGAGAAGAAGGCTATGGGGTGCCACTTGTTATCAACCTTGGACTGTTGGGAAAGAACAGCACCAGTTGCAAAATCGGAGCTATCTGCTTCAACACGATATGGGAGGTCGTCATCTGGGATTGCAAGGATGGGTGCAGATGTTACCAATTTCTTTATAGTGTTGAAGGCAGCTTGCTGTGAAGGTTCCCATGTCCAAGGAGTGTCTTTGCAAAGCAGGTCAAACATTGGACGTGCATGATGTGAGAATTTCTCAATAAATCAACAGTAGAAGTTGGCAAAACCAAGGAATGATTGTACCTCCTTCTTGTTGTTAGGTGTTGGCCACTCAGCAACACCAGCAACCTTGACAGGATCCATTTCGGCCTTCCCATGAGAGATGATGAGAACTAGGTATTCAACCTTGGTCTTGTCAAAGTCGCACTTGTCAGGACGCAAATAAAGCTTGTGTTCTCTGAGACGCTGTACCACCTTCCGTATGACTTCATGGTGACTCTCTAGATCTTCTGAAAAGATCAGAATGTCATCCAGATAAATGCACACGACACCTTCAGCAATGAGGTCATGGAAGATGTCATTCATCATAGTCTGGAAAGTGGCAGGGCTGTTAGTGAGGCCAAAGAACATCACTAAAGGTTCAAACAGTCCCCGATTAGTTCTGAATGCCGCTTTCCACTCATCACCCTCTTTGATTCTGACATTGTTAAAGCCCCAACGAACGTCGAGCTTAGTAAAGTAGTGGGCCCCTCGTAGGCTGTTGACAAGGTCAGAAATCAAGGGAAGAGGGTAGCGATTCTTGATTGTCATTGCATTCAGCACCCGATAGTCCTGAACAAACCGTAGGGCACCATCTTTCTTTTTAACAAAGAAAACTGGTGAGGCCATTGGTGACTTTGACGGTCGGATGCGTCCCATGCTCAAATTCTCCTCAAGGAATTTGTCCAATTCAGCCTGTTCTCCTGGAGAGAGGGGGTACACCTTGGGTGAAGCTCTGGGGTTAGCTCCGGGTTCTAACTCAATGGCATGATCCCACGGTTTGCGTCCTGGAAGCTTGTCAAATGACTCTTTTGCAAAGACATCTTCATAGTCAGACAGGTAGCCTGGAAGAGTGTCTGAAGGTTGGGAATTGTGCCAGGCAGCCTCTGCAAGGCGTTGGGATGTTGTTGACGAAGCATGAATGAACTCAGCTTGGGGAGGGAGCATAGCAACTAGGATGCAGTCACCCTCTTCTATAGCTTCATCAGATGTGCCTTCAGCTGTTTCAGAATCACCCCCATACTGTTGACTCAGGAGGAGCTCTTCTTCGGCTGTTGATCCATCTGAATCATGCATGAGAATGGGGCAAGGACCAATACAGCAGGTACGCAGTCATAGGGCTCTCTGATGTCCCTCCTTAATAATGTTGCGACATGTATGGCACTGGGGAGGACAGCGTGTCATCCGTACTTCTTGAGACTTCCAGTCAACTTCTGGGTTGTGGTCCCGGAGCCAGGTGTAGCCAAGGATCATACGTTGACGCCCTAGGCGGGTAACAGCGAATGCAGCTCTCTCAGAATGGTCTTTGTACCGCAGAATTAGATCAACGACTTCAGTGATGGATCCAGATTCATTGTGTGAGCCATCAACATTGTACACCAGAATAGGATGAGAGAGTGATCGTGCAGTGAGGCGGTTTTCCTGAACAAATCCCGAGTCGATAAACAAACCAGTGGCACCAGAGTCAAGTAGAGCGTGAACCGACTTGATCTCTGCTGTATCTGTGGTTTGAACCTCAACTGGGAGAGAGAGGGAGTTTGGGCTTGGAGTGGAAGCAACAACATACTGTGCAGGAAGGTTTCGTTCCCATTTTTTACAACAGAAGCGAGTATGAGACTGGGGAGGAGTTAAGGGTTGTGTGTCTAGCATTTCGATCTCCGTAGCTGAGGAATCAGGTTCTGAATCTGTGTATTCATTGTTTACCTGATTATACAACAGTGGAGCAAAACGATTGGGAATTGGCAGCAGGGGCACACTAGCTGCGTGACACAAAATCCTCTTCTCCTTCCTGAGGCTCTGGATTGTCTTCCTTGATAGGGCTTGCAACTCTGGGATCAGTGGATGACAGCAAGTGGGCAATCCATTCGTCCTTCTCTTCAGCAGTCATGGTCCGAACATCAAAGGCCTGAGGACATTCTTGAATGTAGTGGCCTGGTTTTCCACACCTATGACAGACAAGGGAACTGGGTTGACGACGGCGAGCAGCATCTACCTCCATTGCCACTGGTTTGGGCAACCACGGTAGCAATAGGTGGGACTGCTTGAAGCTGTGGTGCTGATTCCAATTGGTGAGGTGGGTGTGGGTTTCGGTGGTTGACACCAACAGAGACAGGAGAGGGACGGGTAGAAGTATTCGGTGTAGGGCGTGAGGTGCTTTGAAAGGCTTCATTAGCAGCACGTGCTTGTGAGATTGTCCTAGCCACTGAAAACCATTCGGAAAGGTCATTGTCCGATGGGCATCCTTCAACCATATTAGCAATCCAGCTCTGGATAGAAGGGTCGAGACCATGGCGGAATTTCATGACGAGGGAGGCCTGTTCTCCATATCCAGACTTCTCGACCAGCTCTTCAAACTCATCAATATAGTCATCAACAGTACGACAATTCTGATAGTATTGATGCGACTCGAGTTTGGTCCAGGCAGTAGTTTCTTCATGGGGAAGGAAGAATGTTGACCTGAATGCCTTCTCGAAAGAGACCCAGGTAGAATGGGTAGGGCGACCAGTTCTAGTTTCCATTTCGAAGATGTGTGTGGAAAAGGATGAAGCACGACCTGATTTCATGAATGACAGGGCCCAGAGGACCTTTGCGTGATCATTGGCAAAGTGAGTTGGGCACAGGGCAAGATAGAGTTTACAAGAGTTCAAGAAGGCTTGTCCTTTTTCTCTGTCACCATTAAAGTCGGCAGGAGTGGCGCGTTTTTGAGTAGTAGGGGGGGAAAGGGATGCAGTCATAAGGCTAGTGACATCATGGTTCAAGGTGTGCACCTGGACGTCTGTCTGTTGAACCTGTTGTGCCAGTAATTCCTTCTGTTCTCTCTCAGCATGCAAAGCAACCTCTAAAACCGCGACATGCTGATGCAGCTCATTGTAAGCCGCTTGAAAATCAAAGGGATTTGGGTCTTCTGGTATGGGTGTAGACATGGTAGAAGTGGATGGAGTATTAAGGAATGTACCAGAGGGGTCCTGAGCTGCTATGCACCTGAAGATATCAATTCAGAGACGAAGGTGACAGTGACCGGTCCAGTAAGTTGGCAGGCTTTTCTACTATAAGGGCAACCTCTGGGGCTAGTGGAATATCACACTAGGGCCTGGCAGATGGGAATCCAAAGTATATAAGCTCAAGGAAGGCTACAGGCAAGGATACATACCTGGCAGATGGGAATCCAAAGAGAAAAGCCTAAGGACTCCCACTGCTGAGGCAGCTACTAACTAAGGAAAGACTCTGAACAGACTGAACGTTTTGGGCACTTAACACGGAAGTCACGTGACCTGTGACATAGCCCAGGTAGATTCCAACTTGCACACATAAGCGGGCGCTTAAATCGCGAACAGAAGCGCCAGCTGTAGAAGTGAGCAGGAAGGAGGAGGGGAGGAAGGAAATGGGAATATTAGATAGAAACCACAGAAGGAGAAAGGAGAGATAAAAGGGAAATGGGGATAGAAGGGGTGAACATGAATAAGAGAGGAGAATAGGAGAAGGAGAATAAAAAGGAGCAGTATGAGGGGTTCCCCTTACACATGCACTGAAGCCGAAAAATGAAATGCAAAGATTCAATATTTTCGGTGTGGACTCTGCAGAGCTCAAACATGGCATAACGGTGAGGAAGTAATGTTTTAGTGGAGTGCTCCACCCCAGCCTGCAGGGTTGCAATCATAGCTAGCGAAAGTCAGCTTAAGTTGACTTCGAATACTCCCTAGTGATAGCACACGCTCTTGCCTTCCTTCCACCACCACCACCAGCCACCACTCTACCCCCACCAATGTTCTCTCATCCACTAGGGGCAATGACAATGCGAAGATACTTGACATCTCAAATTCAAGGTGTTGGACTTGCTCATTCTCAAATCTCCAGCCCATCCCTACCAAGAATTTCCCCCAGATTTGTCCACCTGGTTGACTCTAGATAGCAATTCTCATATACATATTGATTTCTTCTTCCAACAGTCAATTTGCTATGGTTCGAGTTCCTGCAGTCATGCTCACATCACCGTAAGTTCCCAAAATGCCCACGCAGTGTTATAAAGTGCTGAAACTGCTTATATGCGCAGAGTCCCAGATGGCATCAATTATGATCAAAGCATATCAACTCAATCTGAATGAATTCGCAGATTTGTCTCATTTTTTAACATTATTAATAACATCTATTCTATGAAATGCTTTAGATGAACCTGGGAGATGAGATAAGAAATGCTTCGGTTAAATGCTGGTCAAACACGATCAAGCAGAGTTGGTGCACCTCTCGTTTGTGTCGCCACCACATTCATGTTCGATCCTTCTTGTACCCTGGCAGCAGCACACATTTATTTTTACCCTTGGATTGAGCTGGTTCCTTTGCTATGCTCTACTTGTTGCCACACCAAATCTATGTTCCTCTCTGCTTGCTGTTCACATCTGTTTTAACAGTTCTGCTGCAGATGATGTCTATGGTCCCAGAGATATGCTTCAAGCTGTATGGTGAGACTTGTATAATGCAATGCATACATACTTACTACAGGACTTGGCATAGACTACATTGTCACACATCCCAGAGGCGCCATGTGCACAGCTTTCGAAAGCGATAAGACTGTGAAAAAAGTATGTGTATATTTATCCATTGAATTAACCATCCTATTCACTTCAAACTAGATTTACAAGAAAAATCTGCAGGCCTCACCAAATCAAACAAGTAGTTTGATTGAAGTTTGGGTTAGCAAAGGAGCCCTGGGGTAGGTCTCATGGTACATATAATCCCCTTGTCTATTTTCCTGTATCCTTGCCTGTTTGCCCACATCCTCCTCTGACTTCCAGTGCCCCCATCTGCTCTCCAGCACCCTCTCCAGTGTCATTGTCCACTCATGCCCCCATCTGCTCTCATATAGCCTCTGTTTGCTTTCATATGCCCCCGTCTGCTGTCGAACACTTGGTCTGCTCTGCTACACCCCTGTCCGCTCTGCTATGTCCGTGTCTGCTCTCATATGCCCTGGACCACTCTCATTCACTCAAGTCTGATCATATCCATTTTTGTCCGTTCTCCTCTGTTCCCATCCATAGTAGTACATTATTGTCCACCCGCATCCACTGCAGTACAAAGCAATATACTATTTTATTCTGATACAAACTTGTCTGATCTCGTCTTCTATGGTCTGTTCATTTTTACTCCCCCATTCAATATTGTCACACCCTCTCTGAACCACCAATCCAAGGACGCTGTAGGTGTTAGATCCCAGATCTGACTTCCGCTGTTCCAACGTTTTCCGCATCCCGATAAGCCCTTTCCGCTTACTTCCGATATAACCCATTTATCATTCTCAGTCACGATGCTATTTTTACTTCTCCCTGTACGTCTTATCTCGATCTCCGTATTCGCCCTGATTTCGGAACTCTGTATTGCACCCTTATCTTTCTGTTTCCGATTTCAGAATTCTGCATGTTCCTTTAAATACGCTTTCCTTACTCAAGCCTTCCTCAGCATATATATCTGGTTACATCTCATTACATTCGTTATATCTCATTATATCTTGTTACATCCTCGTTACATTCCTATTAGTTACATTCCTATTACATCTTCATTGCACTTCGTTATATCTCATTAAAACTCGTTATCTTGCTACAACCCACGATATCCTTCTCATCCGTAACAAGCCTTACCTTCAATCCTTATCCCGATTATTCTGATTATTCTGATTACTCCGACTGACATTCTCAACATTTCAAAACCCATTCTTTGATTACACTCGCTTTCCCATAAAGCCAAAACCCTTGCTCAATATTCATTTCTCATTAACCCTACCCCCTCCTGTATTTGGTTATTCCAATCCTGAATATCCAAAATCCCTTGCTTGTCTCCGATAAGTCTTAACGTATTTGTCATTGACCCTTTCCGAATAGACCCGATCATTGGAACCCCAATACATCCATCCGGTCTCAATCCGAAATACCAGGCACTAGAAATCCAAGAGGGCGCAACCCATAAGTTGAAGCCAATGCCCATATAGATCAGTCTTCAGATCTCCGATTTCCGACTCATCCGATATTCTGCGCATTTCCAAATATCACAACCCTAATTTCAGTCAAGGAGAGTTCCAACCCAATCCGACCTTATGCCCGATTTGGCACCATAACAGTAGGACAACAGCAGAGCCTCTTAACAACTCCAAAGGTGTCCATTATTGTCATACCTCATCCATGCTAATTCTCACTGGGGGTGAGCAGTGGGTGCTTTGTAATAGAAGAGCGATAAGAAATGTAATGTATAATCGTGATCGTTTGGAGTGAGATGATAGGGCAGTGGTCGTGTAACTGCGATACCAAACCTTGTTAGGTTAATCATGATAGGCTGTAGGTTGCTTGCTAAACGTGAAAAGGAGTGTTCATGCAGTTGTGGATGCATGCTTCCTCACAATGCTGAAGTTGAAAATTAGAAGGAAAGGCTTGGACTTTACATGATTGCATGCTGATAGGCTGAGGGTACTACCCAGCACATCATATATATGTTTTGGCAGTCTTGGGCCAGGACAGAGCGGCTCGAGCAGCCTATAGGTAAAACCATACCTATTACACTGGTATTTCTTGAGGTGAGGCAATCGTGGTGGTGACAAGCATGACACTCGACAGCACCTATTACACTACAAAAGATGCTCACTGCACATGCGCCTATCTCCATCAGCTTTCGCCAGACCATCATCTGCTGTGCTACCTCCAGTCTGCCAGATACATCATCACCACATTCATTCTACATTCATCAATTCTATTTTCAATATGCCATCCAGTATTGCTGCCACCACATCCCATGATTCGTTTCAGATGACCGCCAAGCTAGACATACACGTTGGGCCACGCATCGAACTTCCTAGTCAATGTTCACCCCTTGATGTTCATTTGTCCAGTCCTCCTCCACATGTCACATATTGTTGGTACTATCCTCTTTACGTCGAATCTCCTGAAAGCCCATCCCGAATATTCCCCTCATATCCTCCTTATCGTGTTCACGACTGTATATAGGTATTCGACCCTGTCTTCCATGCTCCCTTCCACGTCATTGGTTTCAATCCAAACTACAAACCAGTGAACGGTTGGCATTGTATCGTACTCAGGAACTACTGGGATATCAAAGAGTTTGGACCAGGAACAGAGATTTGCTACGGTTATGTGCCCAAGGACTTCATCAAGCAAGACTCATCTTTGTTCTCTCTCTGGAGGAGATTCATATCCAAGTGTCGTGATTGGTTCACATGTTTCTGAATTGTCATCAAGTCAAGTAACTCTCTTACTCATCCTCGGAGATATTTGACAATCAACTGGAATCCTATTGGATGGCTGTGACTCATTTTCTCCACATGACTCACTTGCTTCTTGGCTGTACTTCTATTTCCAATTGTTCCACATGGTCTATTGTCTGTGACTCACTCCCATTCTATTTCTGGCTTCTATTTCCAATTCGCTGCCACATTTCCATTCATTTCTTCGACCACCTGACTCATTTCTCCATTCTATTACAAACCACCTTCCTGTTTTGGTTTTCTGCCTCTTGCCGTTAGTCATTTCTCCTGTCTGCTGTCCACAACATCGTTGTATGGCATACTTGCATCGTTTGTTGCTCTGCTCATGTATATAAGGCCTATTTCGCCTTAGTGTACCCCAATTCACCTCTTTCAGTTGGATTCACTCGTCTAAGTCAAAGTCTAAGTCTAAGTCTACTACTACTTCTATGTCTACTTCAAAGCCAGCTTTGTCAATCACATGACACTTGCTGTTGTATCTCCTCTTCGCTTACGTCATCGTATTACATCATCATCATCATCACTGCTACGTCATCATCTTCGTCTTCGTTCTACCTTTGTTGCTGCTGATAGCAAAGTGCACTATGCCGAACACCAGTGTTAGTAGCCATGCAACGACAACACCGCTTCCCACTGTCTTTTGGATTCATTTCCAAAAGTAAACCAACAGTGGCATTGACAAGCATGATACTCGACAGCGCCTACTACACTACAAAAGACGCTCATTGCACACACGCCTATCTTCATCAGCTTTCGCCAGACCATCATCTGCTGTGCTACCTCCAGTTCGCCAGACACATCATCTCCACACTCATTCTATTTTTCATCGATTCTATTTTCAATATGCCATCCAGCATTGCCGCCACCACATCCCATGATTCGTTTCAGATGACCGCCAAGCCAGACATACACGTTGGGCCACGCATCAAACTTCCTAGTCAATGTTCTCCTCTTGATCTTCATTTATCCAATCCTCCTCCACATGTTGCACATCGTCTGTACTATCATCTCTATATCGAATCTCCTGAAGGTCCATTCCGAGTATTCCCCTCATATCCTCCTTATCGCGTTCACGATTGCATATGGGTATTCGATCAAACCTTCCATGCTCCCTTCTACGTCATCAGTTTTGACCCAAACTTTGAACCAGTGAATGGTTGGCATCGTATCGTCCTCAGGAATAACTGGTACATCAAAGAGCACGGACCAGGAACAGAGATTTGCTACGGTTATGTGCCTAAGGACTTCATCAAGCAGGACTCGTCTTCGTTCCCTCTCTGGAGGAAATTCATATCCAAGTGTCGTGATTGATTCAAATGTTTCTGAGTCGTCATCAAGTCACATGACTCACTTACTCATCTTCGGAGATATTTGACAAGCAACTGGAATCCTATTGGACGACTATGACTCATTTTCATCACCTGACTCACTCGCTTCTTTCTTGTACTTCTATTTCCAATTGTTCCACATGGTCTATTGTCTGTGACTCACTTCTATTCTATTTCTGGCTTCTATTTCAAATTCACTGCCATATTTCCCTTCATTTTTTCGACCACCTGACTCATTTCTCCATTCCATTACAAACCACCTTCCTGTTTTGGTTTTCTGCCTCTTGCCGTTAGTCATTTCTCCTGTCTGCTGTCGACAACATTGTTGTATGGCATACTCGCATCGTTTGTTGCTCTGCTCATGTATATAAGGCCTATTTCGCCTTAGTGTACCCCAATTCACCTCTTTCAGTTGGATTCACTTGTCTAAGTCTAAGTCTAAGTCTAAGTCTACTACTACTTCTACGTCTACGTCAAGGCCAGCTTTGTCAATCACATGACACTTGCTGTTGTATCTCATCTATGCTTACGTCAGCATATTAGGTCATCATCTTCGTCACTACATCTTCATCTTCGTCTTCGTTCTACCTTTGTTGCTGCTGATAGCAAAGTACACTGAGCCAAACACCAGTGTTAGTAGCCGTGCAACGATGACACCGCTACCCACTGTCTTTTGGATCCATTTCTGAAAGTAAATGGACAGCGTGGGAGCCATCTTCCGACTTCATACCTCTTTAACGGATACCTATGGTCGTGTCTAATATGGAAGAAAATGGACTCAGAAGCTATGCCAAATCTCCAAAATGATCCAATTCCATTACGATTAGCAGTGATTCAATGAAACAGAACTATAAACTTCATCCCCACGGACCCCGGTTGAGTGAAAAAATTTCCATAAGCGCGGTTGACCCAGTGGCAGGTTAATGTACGTGTCCCGCCACCTTGCTCTTGGGTAGGCCTGGTGCATGTCAGTGTGCAGGCCTGGGGACGCCGATTCCAGCTCCAAAGAGCTCCAAATCCCAGAATTATCACGTTGAGAGCAACCCCAGCCGCTGGGAACTCTGTTGGATTCCACATGCTATGTATTAGGATAGACACACACGGACCCATAATAACAGTATGTAAT
Organism: Ramaria rubella; assembly: GCA_015039355.1. NCBI lineage: Eukaryota > Fungi > Basidiomycota > Agaricomycetes > Gomphales > Gomphaceae > Ramaria > Ramaria rubella. Next base: position 90,496 of record MU134602.1, read on the forward strand.
ACATATAACTCTGACATATTTCTCTTTTTCCTCAGTTGTTCATACACTCTCGAACACCTGAGGTAAGAACAACTAAATACTCTCTCTTTAAATCATGTATCTAATCTTACATCCCCTGCACTTCAGCTCACTGCAGTGCAGGTAATTTAACAGTCATTCATACACTCTCAAACGCCTGAGCTCACTGTAGTGCAGGCTCCAACAGGTTATGGGCCCCGTAACGAACTATTGACCCAAAAAGAAAAGAATACCCTACTTCTCAATAGCACGCTACTAAGTCTCAAATAAATAGTGCATACACACACTATCTACTCACTGCCAGCAGGGACCATCTCGTCTTCCATAAACGCAACACCATGTCATCAACAGACAAAGGATCTAAAATGCCTAGCTCTAACATCATTGAAGAGACTTTCAAACCCCTTAAAATCTCAGCACAACTCATAGGCGGCTCTGACTACCTCTCGTGGGCAAGAGAAGCTTGCTCACTTTTAATCGCTAACGGTGTCTGGAAATATTTTGACAAATCAAACCCATACTCGACCCCACCTACCGATTCTACAGGCAAAAATGAAGTCCTTGTCAACACCCTTTCACTACTCATGGAACGTCCACTCGGTCCTCTCATTGACAAAGCAACCACTGCTAAAGAAGCCTGGACTGCGGTAAAGAAAGCTCTCTCAACACAAAGACCTATGTTTCAAATCTCACTGATGCAAAAGGCCCTATCGACACACTTCAACCCTGCCATCGACATGGACAAAACGATCCTTGAACTCACCCATACCCTTGATACCATGTTCGGTGCCGGAAAAATTGATGAAGACCAATGGAAAATCATGATATTCCTCAACGCTCTATCTCATGATGCGTATACATCTATTCGTGAATCTGTCGAAGCACTTCTTACATCCACGAAAGACGGTATAACCTTCAACGGGGTTGTATCTCGCCTCAGATTCGAAGCTGCAAAAGTCAGATCAGCAACTGAAGCAGCTGAGACTGAAGAGATCCATGCTGCTATTGCCAAGAAGAAACTGTCAAACATGAAAGTAACATGCTCCAACTGTGGGAAACTAGGTCATATCAAGGAAAAATGCTGGAGACCTGGCAGTGGTGATGAAGGAGGTGGACCACGCATTCATGCACAAAAGCTAAAAGAAAAAGAGGATGAAAAGAAGAAAGACAAGACTGAATCCATCAATCTCACTACCATTGATCAAGCCATCAACGACAATGACGTATCCATTGGCATTGCAAAGAAACACACTCATAATGTCCCTACTGACGATCCCTGCTCATTTCATGATACCTCCAATCACTTCTATGATGGACACTGGTCTGCAGTAATGACAACTGAAAAGGACATCAATATTGATAACGAGTCTAGTCTCGTTGACTGGTCAAAACACTCAACCAACATCCAACCTGATCCACATGAAGAGATCAGACCACTCACTTACGAAGAACATGCCCTGACCATCACTGTCAACACCACCCCTTTCTTCTTTGACTCCAGGGCATCCTGTCACTGCTCTCCACACAAGTCTGACTTTACTCAACTCACTCGCATACCACCAAGATGCATCAAAGGTGTTGCCAGCACTCATATTGATGCTCTAGGGATTGGAGAGATAAAACTTCTTTGTGCAAAAGATAAACAACTCACTCTCACACATGCTCTATATGTTCCGCAAGCAGCACTTCACCTCATATCCATCGGAAAACTTGCAGACACTGAGCTAAACACACTATTCACCAAACTTAGCTGTAAAGTACTAGACCAAAGTGGAAGGACCATTATAATCGATAATCAACATACAAACGGACTCTACTCACTCGATAGGGATCCTCCGATTCCAACGCATGAAATGGCCAACATCACTCTAGCACCTGCTGACCTCGCTACCTGGCACAGACGTCTTGGCCATGTCAACTACTCATCTATACTGCACATGGCCAAGAAAGGTATGGCAACAGGTATGCCCACTGATCTCTCCACCATTCCTGCCACATGTGAACACTGCATTCTTGGGAAACAGTCTAAAAAACCCATTCCAAAGACACAAGAAGGAGAGAGGTCGAAGAGTCTTCTTATAAAAGTCTTTTCCGACATCATGGGACCTGAGGACGTACCTTCTGGTGGAAAAATGTATATACTCAACTTCGTTGATGACTATTCATGCCATACGTGGCTATACTTTCTTGTGAAAAAGAGCGATGCTGCACCTATATTCAAGGAATGGCTGAGTCTTGTTGAACGAGAAACTGGAAGAAAAGTTATCAAGATATACACTGACAATGGTGGTGAATATACATCTGATCAATATGAAGCACACCTACATAAACAAGGCATCCAACATCTCACCACTGCGCCATACACCTCAGAAGAGAATGGAACCTCTGAATGCAGCCATTGTACCATTATGTCCAGATCTCGTGCCATCAGATCAGACGCAAAACTCCCACCTAACCTCTGGGCAGAATGCGTGCAAGCATCTGTATACATCAAGAACATAACACCAACCAGGGCTCTCGATGAGAAGACACCTCACAAACTTTGGACAGGACAAAAACCAAATCTCTCACACTTGAGAGAACTGGGATGTTGAGCCTTTGTGCTAATTCAAAACCGACACAACCCAAAAATCTATAACCGTTCCATTGAGTGTGTTCTTGTCGGATACTCACCAAACTCAAAGGCTTACCGATGCTATGAAAGGAAAACCCAGAAAATCCTTGTCTCAAGAAATGTTCGCTTCATTGAACGAAAGGATGACAAAGATAGACAGTATCACCCAGGACAAATCATCAATGAGGATGATGGAGAGGAATCAGGAAATGAGGTTACTGAGGACAAAACAACAGAAGCGAATGAATCAGGAATGGAGGATGAAATGGCGGATGCAGACGCCCCCAAGAGTGGGACACAGGACGACAATCAGTCCACCACACGATCACACATCCCAAGACGATCCACACGACAACTCCAACCATCTGCGGCTGGTGCTGCATCCAAGGATATCACACGTACAACACGCACAGAACAAGCAGTCCATGCCTCAAAACTAAGTGCCGAGCATATCAAGGCCAACCGTGCTATGAGACGCAATGCAGCACTCAAAGATGACCTTCTTGAAGATCTTACGCTTGCTGGGATTATTCACGAGGATGATGATCCAACATCCATCACAGAGGCACTGAGTCGATCCGATGGCTCTCCGTGGAGGATTGGCCTTCAATCAGAACTGAAATCACTCGAAGACCACAAAGTATGGAGACTTGTACCTAGGGAATCTATACCTATGGACAAGAGGATCATCAAGAGCAAAACTGTCTGCCACATCAAACAAGATGAGACAGGACAGATCGCAAAATGTGCAAAGTCCACATTGTTGCAAAGGGCTTCACGCAGGTTGCAGGAATTGACTACCATGATACATTCTCTCCTGTAGCTCGAATGGAATCATTCTGACTCGTTCTTGCCATTGCTGCTACACTGGACTGGGATATTCAACAGCTTGACGTCAAAACGGCCTTCCTGCATGCAGACCTAGATGAGGAAATCTACATGGAGCAGCCAGAAGGTGGTATAAAAATTGGGCTTGAAACTCACATCTGCCACTTACTAAAAGGACTCTATGGACTAAAACAAGCAAACAGTCAGTGTCACAAGATGCTAGACAATACCATGCTCGGTTTCAGATTCATGAGGATTGCGTCAGACCACTGTGTCTATGCCAGATCCTCTAAACATGGCAAATCCATCATTGCAATTCACACCGATGACATGTGTGCCACAACAAGCACAACTGCAGCAATGTCACATATCATTGATGATCTTCGATGTGTCTTCGATATCCTGGACCTTGGAGAAGTACGATGGATGCTTGGGATTGAAATCACTCGTGATCGAACTGCGAGAACAATTTCACTCAATCAAATGACATTTATTGAAAAGATTGTCAAAAGATTTAACCTACAAAACGCAAACCCACGACACATCCCGCTTGATCCTGATGTCAAACTATCGGCCTCTCAATGTCCATCATCTGAAGCGGACATCATGAAGATGTCGCGAGTCCCATACCATGCAGCTGTAGGCTCAGCCATGTACGCTTCCATCTCGACTAGACCTGATATCACCTTTGCCATGGCACGTCTCAGCCAGTTCAACGGTAACCCAGGCAAAATCCATTGGTCAGCCATTCAACGTGTTCTAACTTACCTATACACCACTCGCAAGCACAATCTTGTCCTCGGTGGCAAATCAATGAAGATCATACTGCATGGCGCTGCTGATTCAGACTATGCCTTTGATATCGACTCTTGCAAATCCATCTCTGGCTACGCATTCTTCGTTGGACAAGGCACCATTTCATGGAGCTCTAAAAAGCAAGCCACTGTCACCACCTCAAGTTGCGAAGCAGAATACGTTGCTGCCTGTCACGCTGCGAAAGAAGCCATATGGTTATGAAGTCCCCTTCAACTTCTCGGTCATCCTCAAATAGGTGCCACCCGCATCGCAAGTGACAATGAAGGAACCATTACCATCATCAAGGACCCCTCATTCCACACTCGCACGAAACATATTGATGTCCAGCACCACTTTGTCCGTGAACACGTGGAATCAAAAGAACTCCACTTTCATCATGTTCCCACAACTGAGATGATTGCTGACATCCTCACAAAAGCGTTCCCCCGTCCCACACACTCAGCATTCTACCACCTATCTCCACATAACACCTCCATACTTCGCATATCGAGGGGGGGTGTTGGATTCCACATGCTACATATTAGGATAGACACACACGGACCCATAATAACAGTACGTAATACATATAACTCCGACATATTTCTCTTTTTCCTCCGTTGTTCATACACTCTCGATCGCCTGAGGTAAGAACAACTAAATACTCTCTCTTTAAATCATGTATCTAATCTTACATCCCCTGCACTTCAGCTCACTGCAGTGCAGGTAATTTAACAGTCGTTCATACACTCTCGAACGCCTGAGCTCACTGTAGTGCAGGCTCCAACAAACTCATCCATGGATCTGTGGACGTGTCCGTGGACCGGTCCACGGACGAGCTAACCTAATTACATAATTGTATTAGTAACATGTGTCGCTGTGGGTGATAGATGTCATGGACCCACCATTCGTTTACACAGTTCACGTGACCACACGCAAGCCCACCGTCGCTGTGCAGGACGACGTACCCACCGATAACCTGCTTCAACGATTCCATATTTTACAAGAATGCATACATGTGAGTCTTATGTAACTACATTTACACCCCATAATTATCTGTTTAAAGTTATAACACTATACACGAAAAACTCATCATACCACCGGCATGCGGCCAGGCACGTCGAAACATCCTTCAAATCGCTCCTCCGTATGAACAATGTACATAAGCCACGTGAATTATATAACGGCCATGATTTCAATTTTCTTTAAATTTGCGAAATGTGAAGTTCAAAATGATGGTCACTTCATGAATCGACCATTATCCCCATAAAACTACTCAGTATGTTCCTGCTAAGTCTTATTTTATCTTCTGGCAATCTCAACCCTGCTGATGGTCTAACTCATCTCTACCACTCTTATTGAATGCAAAATATCACCCAATGATTGCTAGGTGAGTTCTCTTTATGTTTTACCATGTGACCGTACGGTATTGCTTATAATAACAATAGACAGATAATATACTTCGCCTCAGGTTCCCCCACCTTTTGCATCCCTTGCCTCACTCTTGTCTCTCTAATGAAGGACTGGATGCCAGGTACATTGCATCCTCCTTATGCATTCACTTACCAATGACGCAGGGTATTAATATCTAGGTCAATATCTTCAGTGTTGAATGTGGCAGCGATTCAGCAGCCCATCAAAAAGCGGTACCAGCTCGAGTGGCTGCTGGAATCGATTCCCCTGCAGCCTGCTGGGGAGTTAGACCACATGCGTGACCTGAAGCACAACGCTCTGGCTCACCAGACCTCGCTCGATGTGCTCACCATCGACACCATCGAGAAGATGCTGCTGGACTTGTGGGAGTGGAGGTACAGCCAGCTTACATCTCCATTTTGCTTATTGATACACTTGATATCTGTCTGAGTGCCATCGTCAGTGCTACTGGGACTTCACGCAAGGAGCCGCAGCTTAAGCCACGGATCGGGACTCTCTCGAGCCCAGTCACCTTGCGCACTTATGCAACACCCACCTGTCCTACTTCTATGTCACCAAGCAAGTTGCTAAAGTTCACCTTGATATTTTCACATTGTGGACGGTATGTATCTGCACAGCTTAATTCACCGCTTCTGACTCGTTTACTTCAGGCTATCGTCCAGGCTTTGTACTCGACTCTGTATCATGCAGGCTTTCTATGGTCCGCAGAACACAGTCATCCCGTCCTGCTGAGAGTGCCTTGATCTTCTGCAAGCTGCTTGCGAATCTTGCTGCGAGTGGCAAAAAGGACATTTTAATACTCAAAGTCGGTTGCAGTAGTGGTATGCTCACCTTAAGGGAACCAGATATCCAATACACTGTTCTTTGTCGTCGCAGCAGACGTAGATCTGTCAGTAGAGAACAAGGCAATGGGCGTTCCAATACATCTAAATGATGGTGTTAATACCGGACCCTCTGAGGAACCTAATTGCCAATGGGGCAGGCGAACAATAACTGTAAATTTAATCCTGTCGTTGAAACCGCTGATTGTGGGATGTCTTCGTTACGTTTGAGAAAGCAAACATTGGCACGTTCGATAGCCTATAAGAACCCATCAACCTTGACATCGCTATCAGAGCTATTGGAGAGATGGCGAGTCATGGCAATAGGAGGAGGACGGAGGCAGGAAGATCAATCACTTGGAGCATATGGACGCGTTGTGGGCACTACAGGTGGCATGTACACTTATGGTGGGCTTGTGGGTACATGATGGTGGATTGGGGTTAGTCGTCCATGGACATGTCCACGGACCGGTCCGTGGACCGGCTGGGTCTTTCTGATCACGTCGGTGGTCTTTGTCAGTTGTTACTACCTCTTCCGGCTCTGGTCCGCCTTGGGTGGGAGAAATTTCAAATCAATTTCTGACCGTATCGGTCTTGCCACTCTGATGTTTTAATAAATAGGATCATCTTGGGTACGATACTTACAGCCCAGTGCAAATCGTCTTTTTAAATTCAGTCCCTCGGGCCTCTCTAGAATTGGATCGGAATCAATTATGCCAGACTTTACGAGTGTACCTATTCTTGACTACAACTTGGTTAAGACAGGTCGGCATTGGATCACCCAAGTCTATATAAATCTCTGAATCACATATTGTAGATAGACCAAAATTCTTGGTGCAACTCCGGCATGCACTCATCTATGTCGGGTATGTCCTCTCTCGTTGTGCTATCTGTTTCTGAGCCGTTTAGCTTCCTATACCTCGATAATCCACCCGTTACCCCCACCGTGATATCCTCCGTGATCTCATACATCCCTCGCCTGTTCGAGTTACCCCAAGAAGAGAAGGACAAAATTTCAATGAAGAATAGCCAACATTTTCTCGGGTACACACGCCTTGGAAAGGAGCTCACAAAAGGTACGGTCGACCAGCGTGAGCAGTTCGACTTTGCAGGGCCGCACAAGTGCAGATGGAAGCCTGGTGATCCAGAGTTTGTAAAACTGTGGGGACAGGCACAGGTTGGTTGACTATCTCGAGTTTCTGTTTATCGCTTGCTGGACAGTACGCACAGTGGCCTGATGAGAGCTCACTCCCGGGGTTCAGAGAAACATTGGAAGCTTACATCGCTCAAGTGAAAGATTTGGGCTTTGAGTTCATCTCCCTGCTAGCTGAAGCACTAGGCCTATCGCCTGATGCACTGGATCGATTTTACGAATCACCAAAGAAAGACATGGAGCAACGATGCAAAGTCAGAGACCCATCTCCTTTCCTAAAACGTTATATAAGTCTTGTCTGCAGGTCATCAAATATCCAGCTGCGACGTATGAAGGTAACAAACAAGGCGTTGGCGCACACTATGATCCTGGATTTCTCACATTCGTGCGTACACTAACCAAGTGTTGATTGCAGTGCGCATGATGTTGACTCGCATCGTATAGCTCCTACAAGCTTCCCCCCATGAAGGACTGCAAGTACAAAACCTACACGGAGATTGGATCCCAGCAAGCCCAATCCCTGGAACTTTTGTAGTCAACATCGGAAAGGGTGTGATCATATTCCCCACTCGTGGCTGTCACCTTCTAATTCTTGTGTAGGTCTTGAAACAGCCACTCGCGGAGCTGCAATTGCCACATCACATCGTGTCATTTCCCCTCCCATCGGCTCCGGTCCACGCTATTCGCTCCCGCTGTTTCAGAATATCAGCCAACATGTCCGCGTGAGCGAGGAGCTTCTTGATCGTGCGTTGTCAGTCTTCGCTCGTGGATTACAGTGGTTATATTATCAATGTTTCTAGTATCAGAAGATATTAAGGCCCTTGTTCGCGCTCGAGGTCCAGGGAACGCAGCGACAGATTGTAAGTCTCTTTCTCATGCTTGTTTATTTTCATTACCCTTTCTGCTCGCCATAGCCGTCAACTTTTCTGAATACAATCGCGAACAATCTGGACTTGTGAACCTCATCGGACGCGTCAAGTACGTTTTTTAGTGACATTAGCAATTGCTAGCGGTAGAGTTAACAATCATTAATGTTATTGTAGATCTCACCCTGATGTTGGGGAGCGCCACTACCCCGAACTCTTCAAGAAATATTTTCCCAATGGCGTGCCGGCTTAAAGGGATGCACCCTCGTTCTGCCATGTGCAACAATTTTTCTTTCTCTGTACTACAAGTCAGGTTGAGCTAGGGCGAAAATTGAGGATCAGCGTTTTTTTTTTTGAATCCATTGTTATCTTTGGGGGCGGAGCCCTATGTAAGATAATGCATGTACATGTGTCTCATAGTTTGTGTTATCTATGGTGGTTCAGGCTATGCGTTTGCGCGGAGATGAGTCTCCTAGAGAACCACAAGGAGGGAGGCAATAGCTGGGTAGCGGGGAGATCCTGCCAGTGCTTTCTTTGCGTCTGATCAGCGTTTTATTCATATATTCAATCCGAGGGCACGTTTCGACAACATACATTGGGAGTAAGCAGACATGAGCCTTTGCTTTCCAGTGGGGGTTAGGTGTGCACTGCATGTAAGAATGCAGCGGCTTCAACGAAGTTGTGAGCAGTTATGTTACTTTTGTAACTACATAAATTTTTCTGCAAAAACGTGTAAAAACCTGGAAACTCCCAAGAATCACCTGGACCATCCTGGCTATCCCAGATTGCCTTGATTCTTAACACCGTATCCTCACTAACACATTTCCATTCTTCGTTGGCTGGTACTAGCGAATAGAGTTATGGCCGAATTTGAATCTGAGTCGAAGCTGAATTTGATCCATCTTCAAAGTTTGGACAGAAAAGTTGACAGAACCGCTGTTGGATTTATAGCTTCCTTTGTCTACATGTACACCATCATCAGCTGTGGACAGTCTTCGTTCATTGGTGTTCGCACGGTACCTGTGGCAGTAGGTTCCTCCCCTTCTGGGACACTCGACAACTTGTCTGGCAATGCCATCTTGTTCTGGGCAGGTAAACTGTTTGTGGCCTGATTCTGAACACTGGGGCTTGTTTTTCGTTGTGCAGCTTGGCTGGGTTTACCAGTGGCAGCCGCTGTGTCCTTCGACAGCAGGGAGCTGGAAATACTGGAAATATTAATAGAGAGAAATAACACTTGATTGTTGCATGCATTTGTAGGTATGATATTGAAAACATATAATACGAAATATCGAGGCTTAATTCGCAGCGGTTGATTAGCTACGGCATGTTTAGTCCTGAGCGGATTTCTGGAAACAAAATTCACGGTCCGCCTTACGTAATCGAAACAGCTGTAAGGAAGCTTCGATGTCTATTGCCCAATCTATATTCTTTCTACAGAAACCTTCCTTCACCGTAGCCCCGAGCTCAGTCTGTGGGCGAGTCTTCCCCGAGGCTTGAAATTGCAAGTTGCAAGAGCTGGGAGTCACTCCTTGAATAAGACTAGGTGAGTAACCCGTGCAACGCACGGGCACCCCATTAGGCATTTGCTGGTTCTGAATATATTCAAAATTAACAATATTTCTACATGGCTGCACATTTTAAATTACATTATTCTAAACAGCCATTTTGTTAAGTTGTCCGTAGTCAATGTGCTACTTATCAAAGTTAGCAATACAAATACTTACTTCGTTGGATGGGCCAGAACATCCTTACAGCAGTTTGCATAATTTAAGGCACCAGCTGAAAATTTGAACCCAGGCCATTTTGGAAAGATTATTAGCTATGGCAATGAGTTTATCAGATACTCAAAAGATGTATAGTACATAAATAGTGGCTATAATACCAACTAAAAATACAAAGCTTTGGAGCTTATATTTTTCAGTTCTCCACCAGACTCAGAGTGAGAGAGGCAGATGAAATGAAAAATGGTTCCAATTATTCTCTTTCTTAGATAGTATTTTTGTCACTAATTATGCCATAATTATATGCTGTACATTTTTTTATCATCTGATAAACTCAATGCCATAGCTACTAATCTTTACAAAATTTGCTCAGGGACCAGGTTTGAGCTGGCACCTTAACTTATGCAAACTGCTGTGATATTTGTTGTCACAGCACCTTCATTGAGGTTGAGTGACCAGTGCTACACATGGCACTCCATTATGACTTCAGTGGATTTCTATATTTGCCAATGCTTGTATTTTTATTACATAGTGAATGCTACATGTCACATGGCCTCGCTAAGACTCAGCAGTTTTTTTGCATTGTTCTATCAAAAAGTCAGCAATATGTTCAATAATTTGCATCCCTGATTTTGTACACAGGTTTTCCTGTTTGTGATTTTTGAACCAGACATGGGTTTTTCAATTCGGATTTAGATTGTTCAAATCAGACTCTCCAATATTGCCTGATTTGGACCTGCATAGTCTAATTCGGAGTCAGATTATCCACCTGGAGTTTGCTTGAATCAGAATAATTCAGGTTGTCCAGTTCATGTCAGATTCAGAATTGGATTGGCTGGTTCAGGGTCAAATGAGCATTGGATCTGCCAGTTCAGAGTCAGAGTGGGTAGTTCATGGTCATATCATATTGATCAGAGTTGGATTAGCTGCTTTAGAATCAGATTGGGCAGATTGGAGTCAGATTGTCAGATTCAGAATCAGAGCAGATAGTTCAGTTGGATCATTCAATTTCAAGTTGATTCAGAATCAGTTTGGCCAGATGTTGTCAGATTGTTTGAAAATCAGACTGTCCAATTCAGGATCCGATTGCCCAATCCAAAGTCAAATTGTTTGATTCAGAATCAGGCAATCCAATTAGGAATCACATTCATTGGTTTGAATAACTTGGGAGTCTTGGATTGTCCAGTTCACTGGATTATTTTATTCAAAATCAGACAGTCCAATTTAGACTCAGATTGGCTGGTTCAGAGTTGGATTGTCTGATTTAGAATCAGATTGGCTGGTTTGAACTTGGATTGTCTCATTGCAGTCAGACTGACCAATTCAATCAGATTGGATGATTCAGAGTCAGATTAGAGTTACACCTCCCAATTCAGAATCATATTGGCCACTTCAGAGTTGGATTGATGAAGTTGGAGTCAGATTATCCAAGAATTGGATTGTCCAGTTCTCAGATTGGTGGACTTGGAGTCAGATCATCTGCTTTGATATAAAATTGGCCCAGTCTGAGTTGTAATGTCCAATTTGGGTTATAGCTGGTTTGGAGTTAGATTGTCCAGTTCAGAATAGCATTGGCTGGTCTGGAGTTGAATAATTTGTCCATTTTGGAGTTGGATTGTCTGATTTGAATTTAATTGGCCAGTTTGTAATTGTCTGGTTCAAAATCAGATTGACAACTGGTTTGGAGTTGGATTGTCTGAGAGTTGGATAATCTGTCCAGTTTGGAGTAAGATTGTTCAATATGGAATCAAAATTCTACGTCTGATCATCTGATTTGCATTCAGATTGTTTGATTCAGAATCAGACAGTCCAGACTCAAGCCTCAAATTTGCTGGTCCAGAGTTGGATTGGCTGATTTGGAGTCACACTGTCTGGTTTGGAGTTAGATTGTCTGATTTAGACATAGGTTGGTGGATTCAGACATGGATTGGCCAATCAGCCAGTTCAGAGTCAGATTGTCCTATTCATAATTGGATTGGTCAGTTCAGAGTCAGTTTTATCTGATTTGGCATTGGATTGCCAGAATTGAAGTGGCCTGTTTGGAGTTGGATTGGCAGGGTCAAATTTAGATAATCTGTCCAGTTCATATTTGGAGTATCTGGTTCAAAGTCAGATTTTTTGAATCATAGATTGGCTGGTTCAAAATTAGTTTGGCCATTTGGAAGTTGGATTGTCCAATGCAGGATTGGATTGGCTGGTTTAGATATGCACTGTCCAGTTCATATTGGATTTGGTTGAATTCAGATTTGGAATCTCTAAGTCAGATTCTCAAATGGGAAACTATTTTATTTTGACACTCAAGGCTGCCCAGGAAGTCTCAGGACCAGAAACCCTAACCCTAAAGTTACTGGGAAGGCACTGTTGTGTTATTATTGTTATTTTCTCAGGGTGAGGTTCAGGCAAGCTCCAAGGAGGTCCCAGTGGCTCACTTGATTTTCCCTGTATTTTTCCGAATTATACTGGGGGCTCCCAGAGTGGCCCTTCAAACTCTGAGCTGACCAAGCATCTTACTCAGCATGACTCAGCGTACACCCACGGACCCACCATTGACGTTTACTATATAGACTAGTGGAGTTACCTATAAGGGCAACCTCTGGGGCTAGTGGAATATCACACTAGAGCCTGGCAGATGGGAATCCAAAGTATATAAGTTCAAGGAAGGCTACAGGCAAGGATACATACCTGGCAGATGGGAATCCAAAGAGAAAAGCCTAAGGACTCCCACTTCCAAGGTGACTACTAATTAAGGAAAGTCTCTGAACTGACTGAACGTTCTGGGTGCTTAAAACGGAAGTCACGTGACCTATGACTTAGCCCAGGTAGGTTCCAACTTGCAGACGTCACCGGGCACTTAAATCGCGAATAGAAGCACGGTTGTAGAAGTGAGTAGGAAGGATGAGGGGGGGGAAGGAAAGGGGAATATTAGATAGAAACAGCAGGGAGAAAAGAGAGATAAAAGGGAGATGGGGATAGAAGGGGTGAACATGAATAAGAGAGGAGAATAGGAAAAGGAGAATAAAAAGGAGCAGTATCAGGGGTTCCCCTAACATTACCTGTGCTACACACGGCACCCCGTTACGACTTTGGTGGATTTCTATATTTGCTGAAGCTCAGAATTTTATGCCATGTGGTGTTGCTGATGCTCAGCCTGTTACATTACTTGAATAATTTTACACGACCCATGCTACGCACAGCACTATATACTTTGGTGGATATCTATATTTGCCAAAGCTTGCAAGTTTATTCATGCTACATGGCCTCACTAATGCTTGGCAGTTATTCTCCATTACATTGAAACTGATTTTCCATGACCCATGCAATGCCCAACATTTTATTACAATTTATTTTTGCCTTGAAAATCTCATGCAACATGGCCTCGCTGATGCTCGGCAGCTTTTCTCCAGGACATACTTGAAACCAACATACTATCAAGCAAGGAATATCATCCACACAGCACCACATTACAACTTTGGTGGTATCTCTATTTTCCAAAGCTTGGGATTCTATTGAAAATCTCATGTTACATGGCCTCACTAATGCTTGCAGTTTTGCTCCATTACATTGAAACTGATTTTCCATGACCCATGCTATGCAGGACACTCCATTACAATTTATATTTTCCTTGAAAATCTGTTGCAACATGGCCTTGCTGATGCTTGGCAGCTTTTCTCCAGTACATTACTCGAAACCAACATACTATCAAGCAAGGAATATCATCCACACAGCACCACATTGCAACTTTCATGGTATCTCTATTTGCCAAAGGTTGGAATTTTATTACATATTGAAAATCTCATGCCATGTGGCCTCCCTAATGCTCAGCAGCTTTTCTCCATTATATTACTTCATCAATAAATAGTGGATATGATGGATGATTTTAATAGAAAATATGCAAAACTATTTTTCACTGTTAATATTCCCAGTAATTGCATGGTTTTGAAGTAGTTTATTCATATCATTCAACCTCCTCAGTACAGAAAAACAACCCTGATGCTGCAACTTTAGCTTAACTCTCAGGATGCTTTGTGATCTCATATCATCTCCATGTGACAGTCAGTGGGTCTAAGGTCCAACAGGTGATATGATGTACTGGAGTTTTCCTGTGGCCTCCAAATACAAAGCTTTCATGTGGTGTGGAAATGCATGAATAAGTAGTCTTTGTTTTTTTTTCCAGTAGATGTATAGTTGTCTGATTTTTCTATGTTAGCTAAATATTTATGACCCGATGCTGTCATGCTGGCCAAGCATGAAAATTACAACTGATGTTGGACCCAGCATACAAACCATGTGAAAAAGTTGAAACGTGGTGTTTTGATTTTCTGCTGTTTTTGAAATAGTCCCTGAAACTCTAATCAAAATGAGATTCCTTAATGAAAAAATATTCCCTAATGTTATTTGTATCCCTAGTTTTGGACACAGTTCATTTTGAGATTTTGAATTGGTTGATTCAGACATGGATAGTTCAGATTCAGTTTGTTCAAATCAGACTCAAATTCCCAATTCAGACTTGGAAAACCCAGAATCAGATTGGATGGATCAGAGTTGGATTGAAGTTGGATCCTCTAATTAGAAATCAGATTGGCTGGTCCAGGGCCAGATTGTCTGCTTTGGAATGAAACCCGCTGGTTTGAGTCACTTTGTCTGATTCTGAGCTGGCTTGGATTGGCCAGTTTAGAGTTGGATTGTCTAATTCAGGGTTAGATTTTTTACTTTGGAATGAGATCAGCATGTTTACAGTCTGATTAGTAGTCATAGTCAGATGCTCTAGTTTGGAATAAGATTGGTCAAGTTGGAGTCAGGTCTTCCAGTCAAAGTTGGATTGCCTGATTTAAAGTTAGACTGGCCAGTTCAGAGTATAATTTCCAGTGCAAAGTTGAATACTTTGTCCAG
>MU134603.1:31805-82252 GCA_015039355.1 Ramaria rubella
GACTCTAAGCCTAGTCATCAATACCAAATTCCGTGTTATGGGACAATGACTGACAAACCCCCTTCGGAATCAATAATGATCCCCTTCGAAAGGCTGTTAAAACCCTTGTATCCATGAATGCACCATCCATACATCCTCCAACTCACATTTCTGACTCCGACCCTTCAACCATTAGGACAATATTCCAGGCCAAATATCAAGTACCTTACCAATGTTTTCCGAAAAACAAACCGCAATTCCACCAAAACATTGCAATTCCTATTTTCCTACACCCTTTTCTTTCCTACATGTCTTCCTTACTCTGTTTCCCTTGCAAACACCTGAAATTTCTGATTCACTCCTCTTATCCCTTTTCAAATCCAAACTTCTGATATTCTCTGAATTCTCAGGTAATCCGTGATTACAACAATTTCAACTAGACAACATCAAGACCACTATTGAGAAATTTCCAAGAAGACACTGTTCATCCCCTTAGACAAGCCAATATGTTCCCAATGAATCCTTCGGTCCTCCGACACTCCAACTCTGTACCAACCTTCCGATGCTTGAGGTAGACAATGGGATGTCTACCTTAAAGGGGGAGTAGCCACTATGTTGACAACTTATCCATTCCAATCCCCCACTCCGACTCTGATCTTTTTCTGACAATTTCCAACACAATGCTTCAATTCCTCGCTCCTCCTAAGCTTCAATTTACATCCTGAAATTCAAAAACTCCTTCTACATCTATGACTGTTCACATCCCGATATTCTGACCCTCTCAACTTCTTCATGATTCCCCACAAGTCCAATCCTGATCCTGAGTCAATCCCGACATTCGTCCGTTTCTGACTTATCCTGATTCTGTGACACCCTTGAACTTCAAACATCCTTGATTCCCTGTTTCTCATCTTTCCGAGTTTTCCGTTTTTCCAATCATTCCCATTTGTCTGATCATTTCTGTTTTTCCAATCATTTCCATTGATTTGATCATTTCCGTTGTCCTGAGCTTTCCGTTTTTCTGATCATTTCATTTCTTCTGATCTTAAACCAACAAAAGAATAACTTCATTGTCTAAAACCTTCTACATTACTTCACCGAAATTCCTCAGATTTATTTATATTACTTTTCCCCTTCCGACTCTTATTCACTGCATCGTTTCCTCTTCCGGCCCATTGACCTCCTGGTCAAGCCCCACCGTTTTCCCCAATTCCTCTTCCACTTTTTTCTCTGAATCCGCATCCCCCGGATTCACCGCCTCCTGGCCAATTTCCACCTCTGGTTCCTGGCCGACTTCCGCCTCCAGTTTATGGCCAATTTCCACCTCCTCTGGAACCTCCTCCTCCAGAACCTCCCTTTCCAGTATCTCTGGGACAACATTGACATCCATCCCAACATTGTCCACTTCCCTCGCCTTCCCTTTCCCCTTATCTGCCACCTTCTCCGTTTCCGGTTGCGGCCCGATGTTTACCCCCTCATCCTCCGACCCAGCTTCTGACCCCAACTCCGGTTGCAGTGCCAATGCTCCATGGTATGTCTCCCACCGCTTCTTCCAGAATTTGAACTCAATTTCTGCGATCCTGTGCGACTTCTTCAACAATTCGTTGAAAGCCACCATCCCCTCCACGTTGTAGCAGAGCCACTTCGTGAGGGAATGGATTGCCTTTTGGAGCCCGCGGACTTCCTCCAAGAGCCCCACATCCTCCGCCTCATCCTCCGCATCACCCTCCATTGCCTGCTCCTTTCCTTTACCTTTCCCAACAACGCCACCCCTTCGTGATCCACGACTGCTTCCACCTGACACCTTTTCGTTGCCAGTCCTGGTCTGACCTCTGCGTTCTCCATCTGAACCCACCTGGATGCCAGTGTCGACAACTTCCCCGCCATCTCCGCCACAAAATCTGTGTCACCTGACCTTGTGCATTTCTTCTGATCGTTCTGACACCAAATGCAGGCCCACTTCCGCAATTTTCTGGTTCTCTGCTCCTCATCGACGCACTCCAACCCCCACATTCGACAGAGCACGCACCTATCGTCTAATTCATTGGCCTCCAACCAGACATCTTCGAGATGCCATTTGTGGCCTCCGACAAATTCCGAGCCACCTTTCGGATTCCAGTTGACCTTTCATTCTCGGTCAACCTTCTCCGGCTAGTCCAATCCTTCTGTCAATCCATCAATGAGGAAAAGATTTCCAACTTACCAAAACAAGTTTGAGTCGGGATTCCTCCCACCTTAACTCCTCCCATACCACCCGTGTCGACTTGGCTTTCCGCCAATCGGCCTCCTCCTTCCGCTTCCTCCGATCAGCCTCCTCCTTCTCCTTCGCCTTCAGATCCTGTTCTTCCTGCTCCTTCCACTCCTGTTCCTCCTTCTCCTTCCACTCCCGCTCCCGCTGTTCCGCCGCCTCCCTCTCCTGCTTCTCCTGCTTTGCCTTCGCCCTTTTCCGCATCTTGGCCTCCAATTCCACCCTTCTCCGCTCGTACTCCCTCACTTTGGCAGCGAGCTCTTTGCCGGAGCTGATTTAGATGACAGAGCGGGTGGGGGACAACGACTTGGAAAGTGATGAGCGTTTCTCCTATATATATGTCTGATCCAAGATCTCAGCCTTTACGGATAACCGACACCCAAAACTTCCCATGGTATTCAATAGCGTAATCAGCCTCAAGGGCTCGGCCATAAAAGGGAGATACTGTTAGATCCCAGATCCAACTTGTGTTACTCTGACATTTCACATATTCTGATAAGCTCATTTCCGCTTATTTCCGACATGTCTGCATTTATTATTCTTAGTCAGGATTCTATTTCGACATGATCCCTGTACATCTTATCTTGATTTCCATATTTGCTCCAACTCCGGAACTCCGTATCACACACATCTTGATTTCCATATTCACTCCAACTTCAGAACTCTGTATCATGCACCCTTATCTTCTGTTCCTGATTTCGGAATCCCACATGTCTTAAATATGCTTTCTCTTGATCAGGCTTCTTTAGCTTGTAAATCATATCATATCATATCATATCACTACCTTTCATATCACCATCTCTCATATCACCTTCTATCTCTTATATCATATATCTTATACCCTTTTCACATCTTGCATCCTTCATATCTCGTTACCTCAACTTGTTATTCCAATATAACTTGTAACATCCTGATATATCCTGCCCATCCTCTATCATTCAACCTTTGTTACACTTCATCGCTCCAAACTTCTACCTGCAATAAGGCCTTCAAACCTTGTTCAGTATTCCGATCATTCTGACCCTCCCTCATCCGACATTCCAAACCCTCCTTGATTACACTCGCTTTCCAGTAAAGCTAACTCTTACTCGATATTGATTTATCACTACCCCTATTCCATCCACATTGTCCATTCCATCCCCAAATACCTGAGGCCCCGCCCATCTCCGATAAGTCTCAATGCATTATTGGCACTGACCTTCCAAATAGACCCGATCAATCGGAACCCTGATAACACTCTGGTCTTCAGTCCGAAATAGCAGGGCACTAGAAATCCAAGAGGGCACAACCCATAAGTTGAAGCCAACGCCTGTATAGATCAGTCTTCAGATCTCCGACTTCTGAGTCATCCAGTATTCCGCACATTTCCAAATATTGCAACTACCGATCTCGGTCAAGGAGAGTTCTGACCAAATCCAACCCCAATGTCGAAACTGGCAAATCCTAACAACCCAACATTGAATCCGGCACACATCCCTAACACATACCGGCTGAGAACCTGATCCCATCAACATCAAAAAAGGCAAGCTATCACTCTAAGTCCCTGGGTACTCTTTGGCATTATTTCACCTATCCTCAGAGGCTCTATTTCGATGCAATACAAGCAAAGCAGATTGCATTGGGACCATGAAACCAATCCAATAGCAAATACGGTGATTCAACATACTCTTGTGTCCAACATTTATTTTCTTTGATTTATATGATTTTTATATTTACAGTAATATATCAACCAAACTACAGAATTTTAGATTTATAAACGATTGACTGTTCTGTCTTCAGCCATTGTAGTCCCAGAAACGGAACAGGACAGGGGAGAAATGATTGAAAAGAAATTGGGGGAGGTAGCGCGTGGGAGGGAATGGACCAATAGTTTACAAGTTGACTCTACAGATACAGAGGGAAGAAGCATGGCCATTCAGCTATAAAATGGCATAGTAGCAGTAAGCACTGGGAAATCAGTGAAAGGTCAAAAACATACCTTTAATTTAGATTGTACCTAGACCTGCAGCAACTGCGCAGCACAGCCGATGAAAAACTAACGAAGCCATGTCACGGGCAGTAGGTGGCATAGCAGTGGTAAGCACCAGGAAATAAGTGAAAAGTCAAAAACATACCTTTGGATCTGCAGCAACACAGACGATGAAAAGCCATGAACCCATGTCATGCGCTGCAGGTGGGTGGGAGAGGGCAAAGGTGAAAGTACAGCAGCCAATGCAATGCAAAGCTGGGACCGATGTAAATCCAGGGAAGTAAGTAAAAGGTTTCCCAGTTTTCAAAAATTCCAGGGGAATATTGCTAAGCCTCATCCAGACCACTGTCAGTGAGATCGGGGCTCTGGCCGATATGCTGAATGGTAACAATCGACTGAGTACTGGACATGCTTACTGCCATCTCCGATGACAGTGTCACTGTGCGTGACGTTCCATGTCACCCATGGTGATGTTTTTGCTCCCATTGACAACACCATGAAGTCTGCATCAACCAACCCGTTGGACACGAGCCACACCTTATCAACACCAGGGGACCCTCAACAGGTCCCCCTAGGATTCAGGGACTGCGCATAAGCTGTGCCACTGCACGCCACAACATCTGCGCACCCTGGCAGTGGTGCGCAACCAAAAGGGATCATCCAGGCCTGGACGGCCCTCTACAACATCTCATCACCAGGGTAGACACACCAGGGATGGGGACCTATGTCGGTACAACATGCCTAGGTTCCCCTTCTCCGGTGTGGTTCTGTAGTGCGAACCACTGCAGACATGTGTCCGCGGCCCTAGGGCCACCTCCTGCCACCCTCCTTCCGCACCCCTCCACCCCCACCACCTGCACCTGCACCTGCACCTGCACTGGCAATGAAGCAGGAGCCAGATGCAGAGTGTGTGAACACACATTAGACACCGCGTGTGGCTGGCCTGCCCTGCCTGACCCCTCATCCATTCACTGTGACCACCAAGCCCGCACTCAAGCCACACCCCCAGTTGCAGCTGTCGCCACTTGATAACGCCTGCGCCCACAGCTGCACATCCATCCTCCATCTGCCTGGCCTGGTCATCCCAGGAATCGCATTTGCACACCCACACACATGCACACCCATTCCCACTTGTACGCACATGCACACCCACACCCTTTGCACCAACACATCCACCACCATCGTCAACCCACCATGCCCACGACCGTACTCCCAACAGCCTCACACCCTCGCCCACATGCTCCTACACCCTCCTATGTTCTAGGGGGTGTCCGCAGCCAGCGACAAACCCCTGCACGTGTCCTGATGCATGCATGCACCCCCACGTCGCCATTGCATGACACCCCACCCCTCCCACCTGCAGCCACATGCATGCAGCTGCACTGCCCCCCAGCTTCATGCCACCGCATCACGCACCATGGTGCTACCCTCAGCACCCCCAACACCCTCCTATCCCCTGCTCTGTGCCATCCGCACTTCTGTGCACCCCTGCCACCCTCTCAGTGCCCCCACCACTCTCTCAATGCCCCTGACGCCCTTCTGGCCCCTGCCTCTGTGTGACCCCACCACCCCCCCTATCCTCCTAGACCCCTCCATGCATGTTGCTGAGTTGACATGTGTCGAGTGGTGCCACGTGCCTGTGACATACTGAAGTGTGACTTCCCACGGAAATGTTGCACCTCACTACATCATAAGGCACCCATCACCTACAACAGTCTGACCTCTAAGGAACCTGCCATATCCAGTAAGTACTCAGTGCCAAAAGTCATGTGACTTGGCTGACTCAGCTCCCTTATCACTTACATCCACCTGTTTGACTGTGTCAATCGTTGGTAGGTTTGATGTTCTGTTTGACTATGTCAACAGAGCAATAGGAGAATACAAGTTATGCAACCATTTTATTGTGCATATCCGTCACAGAAGATTTCCCTCCCCTGACTTGGTTCCAAGGCCATATTGTTGTGCATCAGGTACAACCAAATGGTTTATTTGTATGGACCAGCACTCTTATTGGGCAAAGATGCTGTTTTAACCCTGAAGTATGTTTGGCCTTTGTTTACATAGCACATTTGCTCACAACATCACTCCACCTGACCCTCTTAAACACCATATTTGACACTATCTTGATGTCAGACATGTTAGTCAGAACAACCATCATCGTTGTGAGTACTTATGGTCACACTGAACATGTTGGGTGACTGAGTGAAATGACCTACATCCAGTGAACCGATCCTCCAACATGAACAGGAAGGACTATGGCTTCACTGTTGCATCTAAGAAGATATGTGACAATGGGTGTAAATGTATTTATCCAAGCTTCACCTTTTTTAAGATTGATGTGGCCAGTCTTAGGATCATCCTCACTGTGTTGATGAAGCTCTCTGGGAAAACGTGCTTTACAAGTTCACCACTTGTTTTTCTTGCATGTCTTTTCACCACATGAATGTCGGTTGGATCTCCAAACAAGGTCATCCACCTCTCCATAGAATTTTTGCCACCATATATCATCTGTCTTGCAATGTGGGCATTTTTTGCAATTACCAATAATACAAGGCAATGGAGGCATGCCCGGTAAAGTTGTTGTTGGGTCCATATACCCTTTCATGTCTTTGGCACTGTCTATTCTTTCCCAGACATCCTCCACTGTACCATTTAAAAATTCTCCTTGATGTGATCTCTCTAAATATTCTACAAGTGTCCTTTGAAAATCAGAGGTTGGATCCATAACGCGTGCTCTGATTTCAAGTGGTGACAAGCTGTTCTGAATCCACAGTAGCATGTGCAGATGCAATGTGAGGCGACATAATATCCTGAACTCCATCCATATAAACCTGCTTCCTTCTCATTATGACCTAGTACATGCTTTAGAAAAGCTTGAACAAGGATGTTAAAGAATCTGGCACTCGCAACAGGATTGTCAGCCATTAGCTCGTAATGAGCATCCTCTGTGTTTAACACTGGCCTTATTTTTTCCTTGTGTGCAGCAAGGTACAGAGCAATGGGATGTTTGACATCTGCAGGGGCAAATGTGATGTACCATGTTGGAGCTCCTAGATAAGCCAACAATGACCAACATTCATTCCACATGAACTTTCTGGTTGTTCCAGAGCCGAAACATGATCCAAGTCATTAAGTAGTTGGTAAAATGCTTTCTCTTCTACAGTCACAGCCTTGACCATTTCGTTATTTTTCATCTGATGGGTCATACTTGTCATCACTGGGGTACTAATAGAGAGCAGACGATCCACAATGCTATCAAAATGAATCCTATCTGCCAATAAGAAACTACCAGTGGAAGAATCTTTAATTTTCCTGTGATTAAATGCAACTAAAGGGAAGTCAGGGTCAGTCTGAAAACTTTTCTCATGGTAAAGCATGAGATGTTTAAGGCACAGCTTGTCTGGGACCTTCACAGCACCATTCATGTTTCCAATTCCACCAAGACCATATGGAAACAGCCAAAGATGTACTTGTGGATAAAGTTGAGGGTGGTCATATATTGAAGCAGGCCAACTGGCTTGACCCACACCTAACATACTTCCTTCATTTTGTAAATGCTCCATGGCAATAGCTATTAACTTTTTGCTGTCATGAATAGGAAGCTCATCTCCTGTGAGCCCATGAACCACGAAGGGACAGTCACCTTCTGTTGTACCTTCCTCCACTTTAAGATCATGAATACTTGTGGACTGAGCATGTTTATTGGAATGAGACTCATGGTATTCAATAGTCAATGGTTACTGGGATCTCATTGTCCTTCTAAGAATTTAAATTGTGAATAGAGATATCCAAGTCATAATAATCCTTATGATTACATTTAAGCCATATCAGAGCATCATGAACTTTATTTGAGCGCACCAGCAAGGGGGTCTTATGAAGTTCTTTTTTTTGGTTGGTTTAGTTGGGCTTGTGAATATAAAGGCCAGTACTTCATCCAACTCATCACGGTTGGTTGGCAGAGCCTGATATATTTTAGGGGTTGGGATTTGGAAATAGTACTGCATTGGCACACATTTTAAAGAAACCAGACTCCACTCTGATCACACAATAATTCTTTCTCACTCTGGCAATAAGCAGTTTTTCAGTATAACTCAACCTCCGGAGTTGTATGGGTACTTTCCCAAGCCAGTTACCATTGGCCAGGGACATTAGTGGCACAGTCCTTTTTTTAAGCTTTGACAAGCAATCAGGGCAAATATGTGTGCAGGTCTTGTCAAGCACTGGTCCTTTCCACTCTGTGCATTCATCTGTCCCCTTTCTTTCTTTCTTTTCTAGTTATCCCTTTCCCTGTTTGGTCAAGAATACTCCAATCTACTTGTGCATCCTTTGCTAAAGTGGCATCACTTGATTTTGTTAGTGTACCACATACATGGCGGCCTGTTTCATGGATCTGTGATTTCATATCTGTAGCTTTAATGAAACCACGAATTTTGTGATTATAATCTTCTCTTAATTGATGTGGTGGTGGAAAAGGTTCATCTGGATGTAGAGTTTCAGCATTGACATGTGGAATTTGTTTTCACATGTGATCGTTGCTTTTGTAACTTGATGGTAACTTTTTTTTTTAGATTTAGCTGTGGGTGATTTTGCCCCATTTTTTTTTATATGTTGCACTGGGAATTTTGTCTACCATTGCAGTGCTATCTTTGAAGACAGACACACATAAAGTTTGCAGGATGTACAATCCTCATGATTGTTGAAAATTGCCTGCAATTCTTTTAGTGTGGTACGATTGCTTACTGTAATGTAATTTTTCTCAGCTATGGGATGCAGATGCTTAATGGGAAGTCTGAAGGCAAGTTGTTTAATGGGGATAACCACACTTCGGAGCAATGGATCCTCAAATATTTTCAATGTTGCATCAGTGAGACCAATGTAATCCACATATTTATATCTTATGTGCCTTTAAATAGTCCCAATTGCAGGGCTGTGGTGAATTGAGACAGTTCAAGTCCAGTGAAATTTAGTGATGATTTGGGGCTGGGATTCAATTTGGGCACTCCACCACCTTTGTGTTCCCATAGGGACTCTATTAGATATGTCAACAGTGTATGATGATTCACTACTATGCCCTAAGGTATCGCTACCTTGGAGAGAAAACCTTCATTAGTTGGAGTACATCCATACTTATTCTTGAAGTGTGGAATGTGTATCTCTTTATCCTTTGGGCTTGGTACATGGAGAGCCTAATGACCTGCCTTACTAAAAGGCCATATTTATTGCAATGCACAATTTGCTGGTGCATGTCCATATGAGCAAATAATAATCTTTGGAATTCATGTTGACTTATGAAATTCTGAATAGCTTTGATGGCAATATACCATGCAATACAGGCACAATCTGCACTAACATCAATATAAATGCTTGTTACAACGTAAATCCACTTACAAAGTGGATCATGAGCATTCCAGGCTGTGAATAACAATTTGGATACACGAGTACCTTCAAACACACCATGAACATATTTCATTTCATACTGCAACTCAATGCTTGGATGCCCCTCCGGTGTAACATGCTTGTACATGACATATAAATTTTGATGCATCAACATGTGGCAGATGAACTAGCTGGTGTGGAGCATCATATAGGGAATCACAATACTTGGAACATATCAGGATTTGTGATTGTTCCCTCCCTGAATGAATGGGCATAACACCTTCAAGGGTGGCCTCATTGGGATTAATAAAGTGCTGAGACTCATTAGCTCCAACCACATTCATGCTTTTAATTATGATGACAAACAGGAAAAAATAGGTATATAGTACCCGTAATACTGTGGAGTGTTTGCATTTAGATATAGGTGGTTTCAAAACATGTGGTGATGATTTGGCCATTTTGTGTTCATTGAATGGTTGACTTCCTTCATTGAGTGAATATAATAGCTGATGGTATGAAGGGTTTTTGGTTGGAGCTAGGGCTATCACCCATGCTTGCTCCATGGCAGTATTATGTGTGATTTTATGAGCCACAGGCCAGTCTGCATGCTTGGGGGCAGTATTATGCATTATGCGATGAACAAGGGGCCACCTGACCCATGATTGTGCATCGGCTTTGAAAGAAGAGAAATATTGGAAAAATGAAGTCTTGTGTCTCAACATGATGGTTATCTTTAGGTGTTGATCGATATGAAACTCAAATTCCCAAGGCGGATAGCTTGTTTTCCAGATGATACATACATCAAAAACATGACACCATCTCTGAGACTTAAGATTATTTTTGGTACACTGAAAGTAGACATGTGGACAAATAAAATGGTGGTGTCATATTGGTTTTTGAGTGCTTATATGAATAGCTATGAATTGGACAAACTACATGAGTCTCACTGGGGTTTTTCCAGCTATACCTCTATCATTTTGGCTGATATTGGAATTATGAGTTGAATGCAAGTTTTTTGATAGTTTGTATAGGAAAATTTATCCTAACTACATCATAATTTCCCCAGCAGCAGGACATATGCTTCCCTGACTGCTAGGTATATATTACCATGGTCACGTGATCGTGGGACTGCACTGAAATTTTGTTGTGCGACCCAGACGCCCATGCCCGTCGACCACCACCCGTCGTCAACCCCACTGGGCATCGACGCCACAGGCCCACAGCCATACCCACACCCCCGCCATCAAAGCCACATGCCCAGCGTTGACGCCACACACACACGGCCCCGACATCAACCCTGCGAGCCCACCATCAACCCTGCGAGCCCGCCATTGACCCCACACGCCTGCCGTTGACCCCACGCCCCTGCCATCGTTGTCCCTATGCCCCCACCGCCATTGTCTCCACACCCCCGCTGCCATTGTCCACACACCCCTGCTGCCGTTGTCCCCACACCTCCACCACCATTGTCCCCACACCCCCACCATTGTCCCCATGCCCCTGCTGTCATTGTCCCCACACCCCTGCCATCAATGCCACAGGCCTGCCATTGTGGTCCCCACAGGCCACAGCCAGCTCCCCATTCTGCTCACTGTCCTGCACCTGTGGGACAGTATATGGTGCATCTGTCACCATTGCATGAGGGGAAGGCCCCAAAGCCAGCTTGGTCTAGGCAATGATGTCGTTACGTGGCCATCTCCCTATTCTGCTCACCATCTCGCACCTGTGAGACAGTTGATGATGCATCTGCCATCTTTGCATGATGGGAAGGCTCCACAGCCAGCTTGGTCTAGGCAATGGTGTAGTGACATGGCCACCTCCCTATTCTGCTCACCATTTCACACCTGTGAGATGGTTGATGATGCATCTGCCATCTTTGCATGATGGGAAGGCCCCACAGCCAGCTTGGTGTGCCACCTAGATGGTGCAGTGTCATGGCTACCTCCCCATTTCACTGCCTAGCATCTGTAGTCTATCTGTACACACAGGCCCCTCAGCTAGCTTGGTACCCCTTGACTGACAGCTCTGCTGAAGCTAGCACCATTTCCCTGGGCCTTCCATCTGGATAACCTAGGAAAGGGTGCAGTCTCGTGGCTACCTCTGCCTTGCATCTGTGAGACAGGGAGTATGCATCTCCAGCTCAGTACCCCTGCACTGACAGCCCTGCTGAAGCTAGCACCATTTCCCTGGGCCTTCCATCTGGATAGCCTAGGAAATGGTGCAGTCTTGTGGCTTCCCCCCCATTCCACTCCCTTGCACCTGTGAGACAGAGAGGATGTGCCCACATTCCATCAGTATGCACAGGCACCACAGGCACCTTGGTGCCCCCCTGCATCAACAACCTTGCTGAAGCTAGCTTAGAACAAGTTATTACTTTTCACTGCAAAACATTTTACTTTTGCCATTATATTTGATATTGATATGTGCATGTGCTACAACAGGTATGCCAAATATTTATATTGTGTGATTGACAAGTAAACCAAAAAATTAGGATTAAAAGATCAACAAGTCCTTGGAAATATAAAATTGTATGATACATTTGAGAAATGCAATCACTCTTCACTAGACAACATGCGAGGGGTCAGCTCCAACCCTTATGTTTCAGGTACCACCCTAAAGCCAAGAAAACGTGGAGATATGTTGCACATCAGGCATCACACACAGTATCACATGTAATTGTACACCTTATCAACAAAATGGTAACTCTAACATTCAAGTTGGCAGGGTTTATCCACATGTGAAGGATGTATATATCATTTCAATGTCTAGTGAAGCAATTACTTGTATCAATGCATTTATATCACTCTGAAATGGAATTATTTTTCAATAACAAAAAAAAGTAACATGGAGCAGGAATACAATGTGGCAGGTATATATGCAAGACGGTCGACTTGTGGACAGCATTTCAGTCACATGACTATAATCCTGGGCCGGATATATGAGAATCCAGAGACAAACAAAATAAAAAAAAAGGCCAAAAATTGAAATGAATGACCTAGGAAGCTGACGAAGAGATCTGTATGTGTGCCCAGAGTTAACTGAAGCTGGCCGGCTAGTGCTCGTTGAGAACTGACCAGAACGGAGGCCCAGACATTGGGTCATTCCCCCGGTGACCCCACCAGGACCACAAAACTTTTGGAAAACCCAAAAGGAGACGTGTTTCATGGTCCGCTTGCACAGTTTTCTTATGTAATCTGTGGACAAAAATTCAAAATCCCAGATTATCATGGGAAAACAGTGCGTGATTCTTTGGGGCCCAAAAACACCAACTGGTAAAAACCGATTCTTTCCTTCATAAACTCAGGGAATTGGAATTCTCTTTGTAATCAGTCCATTTCAGTTAAATTATCATCCCCTTGAGCAGACCATCAAGAGAATCATAATTGTCTGAACAGCTACATTCACTGTCCTTCACTTCCCCCTTGCCAGGCCACATCCTTGGGCAGCGTGTCCTCTCCCCTGCTAGGTAGTAACTGTAAGCATGTTGATGGAGTGATTGTTAGATCCCAGATCTGACTTCCATTGTTCCAACATTTTCTGCATCCCAATAAGTTTTCTGCCTATTTTCGACATGCCCCCATTTATCATTCTTAGTCACAATTCTATTTTGATCTTATCCCCATATGTCTTATCTCGATTTCTGTATTTGCTCTGACTCCGGAACTCGGTATCACACACCCTTATCTTTCTGTTTCCGATTTGCAGAATTACACATATTTTTTAAATACACTTTTTCTTGCTCAAACTTCTTTAGCTTGTATATCTTGTTACCTCATTATCTCACTACAACTCGCAATATCCCATTATACCTGATATATCTTATCAACCTTATATCATTGTATCTTTATTACACTTCATCACTCCAAGTTCTATCTGCAATAAAGTCTTTAAATCTTTCAACCTTTATTTGGTTCTCTGATCATTCCGACTCCAACATCTCCAACATTTTGAAACCCATCCTTCAATTACACTTGCTTTTCTGTAAAGCTAAACCCTTACTCAATATTCATTTATCGTGAACCCTACTCCTTCTCCGCATTGGTTATTCCAATTTCCAAATATCCGAAATCTTCCACTCATCTCCAAGAAGTCTTAACGTACTATTTGTCACTAATCCTTTCTGTAAGACCGGACCATTGGAATCCTGATAATTCTGTCTGGTCTTCAGTCCAAAATACCAGGGCACCAGAAATCCAAGAGGGCACAACCCATAAGTTGAAGCCAACACCCATATAGATCAGTTTTTGGATCTCCGATTTCTGAGTCATCTGGTATTCTGTGGATTTCCGAATACCGCGACTTTCTGATTTCAGTCAAGGAGAGCTCCAACCAAATCCGACTTTCCCATCCAATTTGGTCCCTAACAGCAATCCTGCATATATTTTCTGAAATATTGCATGCGAAACAGCATTGCAAGAGTGGATCTTGCAAAGTGACTCTGGTACCATTTCCAACAACATTTCTACTTTCAATATGGTTCTATGTAAGTAGGACTTTTTCTCTGGGTAAGCCTAAGTGATGTCCTTTTGTGTGATCAGATACTGATCATGGTCTACCTTGGTGTGTCGGCAAGATGCCAATGACCATGTAGTGGCTAGCCACCCATGACCTCCCCCGGGGTTTTTTTTTTCACTGGCAGACCATGGTATCAAAAAAAAACATTGTGGTTGTCCTGTTCCAGAACTCACCACAATGTGTGGAACTGGAGACTCAGAAACACATATAGGTGAATATGTGTTGTGCTCTGCACTGTATCTGTCTCTAGGATGTCGCAGCACCCATGAGGGAATCGTGGACCTGGACGTCCCCCTCTCAAATCTTACCCTCAGGGACGCCAAGCAAGAAACCTCCATGTAACAGATGGCACCCGCCCAGACACCCCTTGCCCTCCTATTCCATATAATCCCTCCGTGGCTCCCATAGGCCATAATGCTTTGGATTCTGCTCTCACTGCAGATGAGTTGGTTTTTGGTGTAGAATTCTAAGTCTTGACTCTAACAGTCCACTTCTACTTCTGTATTATACTTTGTGAGGATGAACAGCAGTGACCCATTTGAAATTTTGGTTCATCCCTATGTGTATCGTTCCTGTATATGTTGTAGGAATGTTGTATTTAACTTCTCCAATATTATGATGTTGAACCGAACCAATGTGTTGCTCATTGCTCATCGGTCATTGCCATCCAATGCCACCTGAACACATTATGTAAATAAGGATGAGTCCAAGAATATAAGCATGATACCCGTGTGCGTAAGTATTTATACCTATTGTTATATCAAGTGGTGCTACCCAATGGAAGTGAGCATGGGTCCACAAGTGGCCGTGTTGAGAATAGCTATACATGCAAAGGAGGGTTAGATTTTTTGTTGATCTGACAATTTACCTCAAATATCAAGAAGTGTGGCTTTCATATGACACTTGGTTTATAGAAATCTATGGGGTTGAGGAGCTGCTAAAATGTTCAACAGGTCCTTTGCTGCATGGGACAGTCACCGGACACCAGAGACCGAATTGCTAAGTGGGCGACATCATTCAGTTTAGCAACCAAATTGACACAATTCACTGCCCGACCATGCACATAACGATGAAGTCACGTGATAATTGCCGATATCTTGCATGATGATCAGGAGTCTACGACTCTCTTCGTGACACTGGGATAGCAACAAGTGTATTGCGATGCCAGCGCTCTCAGCGTGGCCGGAGATGGGCCATGCTCAAGCCAACTGAGGAGCGAGGTGGAGAGCCAGAGGCTTGGGAAGCTGAGCATTGGGGATGGCCCAATGGAGGCGCTCCGAGAGGGATGGGGGGCAAAATTTATTAGGTTCTATGTATAATTTGTAAGCATCACTATGCCAATGGCCTAGTTGCTGCAGTTCGAATTTGTTGAACCCAGCTGCTGCAGCTGATGAAGCACCACCCCTTCTGAAACTGTGGCCAGCATATTGTGATGCGTCAAAGCCAAGTGTGGAGAGGTCATTGCGGAGCTGCTTGAGCAAATCTGAGCAAAGGAGGGGGGTTCCATCACTTCCGACAAAGAGAGCTGATTTGGCTGGCTGTGGCTCAAGCATGAAAAGTTGTTTAAGGCTTGTGACTGGACATGTGGGTGTATTGGGGCAGCTGAGATGTAAAGGGACATTCCTCTGCGGAAGGGGTCAGTTTTCGATGAGGGGATGGAGAGGACAATATGGTTGGGTGAGGAGAATGAGGGCTCAAACTGTACACAGCTGCGGGTGAGGTGGGCAGTAGGGTCAAAGGCCTTGGTGGTGCGGGCTGTGAATTCGCCGCAGCAGAGGAAGGCTGCAACTGCAAGGCGGATAGCAGCGATATAGTTAAGTTGCCCAGTTCCTGAAGGTGATGGGTAGAGGGAAACAAGGTGGTGGAGGATGTCGAATGTGATCGGGAGCTTTGGCTTTCTATCTTATTTACCCATGTAGTGTTTGATTTCTCGGACCATACGTTGGAGTAGAGGGGATTCGCAAGTGTTGAATGGTAAGTCGTTGTCAATGTGGGTGGAGCGGAGGTGCGTGCTGTATGACTTGATAGTCTTGGATTGGATTGATCACGTGCCAAGGTATGCCACCCATTCGAGAAGTGCGAGAGGGGCTGTGGGCAGGATGGAGCCAGATGGGTGACAAAGGTGGGGGTTGTTGGTAATGAACTCAAAGAATGATTTCTGGCCTGTGTGATAAGAGGCTCACGTGCTTGATGTGAGGCCATGCCAGAGCCAGAATGCGGCAAGCTGTGAGATGTGAGAGTATGTCTCATACCAACTGTTGGTGGGTGGGGTGAGGTGGGCTGTCATTTTAAAAACGGGGCAAGTTTGAAGAGCAGGGTATATGTAAAATGAGAAGCACAGTCAGCAAGCACATTATTGGAAGAGGAGAGCCAGGAAGATGAATATGAGAATTATCACTGCGCTACTAGCATCATGATGAGGCAAAGGACTGTTGTGACATGTGGGGAGTGGTTGGAGTCATTCTCAATGGCCCGGAAATTAACTTCATTATCTACATGGAAAAGTACGTGCTTGTGGCACCAGCGATGATCCCAGTGGAGGATCGCTTGTAGAACAGCGAATATTTCTTTAAATTGGATGTCACGCTGGTGAAATCTTCTTGGGACTCGGCTAGAGAACAACTCATTGCTGAAAATGCCGCCAATGCCTTTTGAGCCACTGGCATCAGTGTAGACATGGATGACTTCGTAGTTTGGTTTAAGGAGCCAGATACCATTCCAGGCGGATGCATAAACATTCCACCAACAGATTTCGGCTGCTGCCTAAGAGGGAATGAAACAAGTCGAGTATTGGGATTTCAATGTTGTGGAGAATGTGATGAGGCGTCGGAGAAATGCTCTGGAGTGCAGGATGACTTGCAAACAGACATGCAGGAAGCCTACAAGTTGTTGCAAATCTCAGAGAGAGCAGTGGTGTTTCTGTGCCCAGTTGTGCAGGAGGTCACAAAGATAGGCTAACTTGTCTTCTGGTAGGCAAGCTTCCATCACCAGAGACATGATACAAAATGTACCTAAAGAAAAGTGTGGGAAAAAGGGCAAAAGATTGACTTTCAACACGATTTTCACAGTGTGCAAATTGGAAACAAATTTATTTATTGATCTCCATTTGTTCAAGACGCAAATGTGGACCAAACTTAAAATTTGACCAAGGTCAAAATTTTGAATTTGACCCAGATCTGCATATGGAACAAGTTGTGGCCTTTGTGCCACTTTGCCACTTCATTACAATCTGCACGCCCCAACCATTTCAGTACAAACATTTCAAATTCCAGGTATCTGCATGGGGAAGAAAGCTTGAACAAAAAAGAAATTGTTCACAATTTTCCCCAGTTGAAAATCATGCACAAATCTTGCTTTGCACAGCGAACAAAAGCAGTGAAAGTGTGAAATATGTCCAGAATATGTCCAGTGAGAAAACCAGTCCCTCTTTTTGGATTTTTGTGCTGAGCAAACCGTGAAAAGAGCAGGGGCCAAATTATGTATATGTGCACAATTTCTCGCAGAGCAATTTCTATCCAAAGTATGTCTTCTCCCCCCATTTTCCTTCCTCACCAACTCTGATCAAGGTCACACTTTTCCCTGATCGTTGTACATGCTTTACTCACAGAGAAAAGTACCCACTCTCCCATGGTTTTCCTTGCTTGCCAATGCTGAGCAGGCCGACACTTTTCCCAACCATTGTACAGGATTTTCTTGCAGAACAATGTCTTTCCAAAACCTATGTTCCCTTCATATACAACTTGCTGCCTCTACAATATCTCAGCCAACAGCTATATTCTACCATAGTGTGGACAAAGTACAACTCGTCACGATAGTGGCACCCCAACTCAAGGTGCATGTGCCTCAACAACATCTCGCACCGACTACAGCATAATCCAGAACTTCCAACATGACGAGCACCGCTTCATCTCTGGCAAAAATAATGGCAACGTCAACAGGGTAGTGCAGAAAATCAAATTTGAGACCTTCAACGAGGACAACTTTCTCATCAACCGCAGCGCAGCGCTGCACGGGCTCTCAGTGTGTGGTCCTTCCGTGCATTTATATATATATTGGCGGTCTGAGTGATTGATTTTCATTGACACCAGTACACCTTGGAGGTCATATATACGGAGCTGATACTGCACACGCTGCTCCATTTCACCTTAGGCTCCTCAAGCTCAGACTGTGCAGCCTCCACAAGCCCTTCAAATACACCTAGCAGTCTCTCATGTGGGAGCAGCACAGCCAGAAGTGCTGCATCGCTTGTTGAATAAGATCACTAGCAGTCATCAACGTATTGAGTATAGATTACTGTTGCTGTTTGGCATGATGCTCGCAACAGACTGTAGAGGTGCGGACACAGGTGAGCTTGTGAGACATTGTTGATAAAGGATCCGTCACTGTTGATCGATCTGCTGCATCTAAGACCATTGGCAACCCTGGCAGCAAAGTAGGATTCTGGCCCGGCCTGGGCATTGTCAACCCGATGAAGACGACCGACTTGCAGTCACAAGTAGGTGTGCCATTGGGTGATACATTGTTAACATTTCTAGAAGGTATGATGCCACAACCACGGTCCTGATGTGTTTGTACATTTTATTGAGGCTCTTCTTGCATAGCAGACACGATATGTGAGATGAAGAGATGAGTGAGTAAATGACAACGGACATACATCAACATTACAGTGTTTATTTAATTGTTCAGAGGTTTCTGTTTTCAGCAATAATATAGCCTACTTTTTGCGTGGCCCTGTCGCTCGGTACAGAGTCTCCTCCATTTATCATTCAGAAACCCTTCATTCGCTCAAATTTCAACCTTCAAGATTTTCATCAAGGTTTTGCTTGTGCTGTGTCCTGTTATCACGACATTGCTCCTGGAGAACATCTAGTAGTACGTAATGAGAGATTTCAGCCTGCACAAACGAACTTACATGATCAGTTTGACCTCAAGGCAATTTACATACTATATTCGAAAATATGTCGAGAATTCCAGGCCTTGGACCCAGCATTGGAAATAGACATGTTGTTCAATGCCATATAAATAGAAGCTCAAGACCAGGAGGTATAATTGTGTAATATCAGCCGTGTGACCAGGACACAATACTTACTAATTAATTCATCTAGACATGTCGACACGTTCAATAATACATACAGTAATTATTAAATGCAGGCCACAATATATCAATGGCTCTTACCACCATGGTCGATGAAGACGGTGATGCATTCAATACCAGTGGGTCTAACCTACGTCAAGGAGGTTGGAACAAAATAGTGTTACTGTGAGGATTTATATAAGTACCAATGCTCTTACAAGTTCCCACCACCATATGGCCCCGGACAGTGATGCCACCTGGGATACCGATGTAAAAGACTTCAGTTTATTCTGGAGTCTTTGGTCTTGCGTATATTTTGAAGGATATCGACAGTGCTTCAGTTTCACCTGTCGCAGAAGAATATGAAAATGCGAGTCGCTCTCTTGACTTGATGGACATGGAGGAAGGTGAGGTAATTTTTCCATCAGTTTGAGAGCAAAAGTTCGTTGACATTAATTCAGTTGAAAATATTATTTGCACCTTGCATGATGCTCGCGAGAAACCCAACGAATCTCTTGACTTGATGGGTACAGTGGAGGATGGTGAGGTAGTTTTTCATTGGTTTGAGAGCAAAGTTCATTGAAAATTTGACATTACTTCAGTTGAAAACATTATTTCCACTCTGAACAATGCTCGCAAGAAACCCAACAATTATAATGAAACGATTTTGCTAATAAAGACGGTGATCTTGCTGATGATGAAAGTGATGATCATGATGCTTCAAAAAGCCACAAAAGCTTGAGGTCCCCAAATAAGAGAGTGATGAGAGTGTACCACAGAACAAAACCCAAAAAAGTAAATGACCTTCAGGTCAGTGTTTATATTACATAATACTGGACAACAGATGATCCAATGTGCATTGCTACAGAAAGATATTTGTCTCCATACAATGCACCTCATGGAGAGGCATGATGTTTCTGATCCCCTTCCTGCTCCCCCCATCTCGTGAAGATGTTAGCTGTCACCAGGAACAATTCAGACTTCATGGAGACATCTTGAATGCCTCTGGGCCCACCAGAAGCAATTTTGTTGTGGATCTGGCAGGCACAAAGTCAAGTACATGGAATAAGGCAGCTGCTGATGTCTTTGCAAATGATTTTATTGAATGCAATTGACTCAAGAAGAGGGAGAAAGATGTGATTAAAGATAGGTTTATGATCCACATAGATACCCTGATCTGGTTATTCAGAGCTGGCATCAAGAAGGCTGAATCCAGCAGCTTTGAGGGAGAAAGGATGAGTGAAGCAAGAAAACAGTGGAGACAAAGACAGGAACGTATCACATACTGATGTTCATCTGTGAAGCTTATTCCTTATCCCTTCCAGTTGTTTTCCAGACGCTTAGGGGCTGTCAATAATGACCTGGACTTGAAGCAACATCACTGTGCTCTAATGAAGCTTGGAGTGGAGAGGATGAGTTCTGATGAATCTGACATGGAGGATGGGAAGGAAATTTACAGAATATCAACCAAGCCCTGGCGTGCACAAGCAGTTACTATGTGGCTGTCAGTCATGGACTGTGTGCATTTAAGCATCAGAGCCAAGAGGAAAAGTGGAGTAATGCCAGGCAGTTGGCCTTGGGAGCGTCATGATGGAACCAAAGTCTCAGTCAGATGTGCAGTGCCTCACTGGAGGCATGCCAAAATTTTCTGACCCAGAAAACCATACAGAAAATCTCCAGAAATGGTTGAGTATGCCAATGATTTATCTGGATGGGAAAACTGTGTGAAAACAGAATGTTTGCCAATGATTTTCTGATCCCAGGAAATTTTAATAAGATCACCCAGAATAACTTAAGAAATTGTGAGGAAAAACATGGGAAAACATGGGGAAAAGAGTTTTCTCAGGAATTTTCTCAATTTATTCTGAGTGATCTTATTAAAATGTCCTGAGATCAGAAAATCATTGGCAAACATTCTGTTTTCACACAGTTTTCCCATCCAGATAAATCATTGGCATACTCAACCATTTCTGGAGATTTTCTGTATGGTTTTCTGGTTCAGAAAATTTTGGCATGCCTCCAGTGCCTGGGCTACCTCACACCTTCTATGCAGAAGATTGGCTTGCTGGACTGACTCTTGATGAATCAGAGACATTGCAAAGCTGACCAACTATCTATGACTTTGCCCACACAGAAAGGATCATTAGGTAAATGTTCATACTATCAAACACACCTATAAAATTGGCAATATTAATTCTTTCGCATTCCACAGGAGCTCTAACTGGAAGACTTTGTATAAAGTGTAATAGGTTGCATGATCTACAAAGACTCTGTATGATTGCTAAACTGAAGCTGGGATAATTACATAGAGCTCCTGCTGATACAAATAAAGCATCCATGAACCTTCCTGTCACAAATTTACAGAATGAGCACTGCAGGAACTCACACTAATAACAAGTGTTGTTGGGGTCAAGCAGCTGTGAGCCATGACACAATCAAGCATGCTGTTGACGCCGGCTATCCTTGATGACCCTGTGAGACCTCCAAAGGAATCTGATGCATATGAAGGGGAGATGAGGAAGTTGGACGAGTAGACAGGTTTCAAGTGGGTGGAACAATGGATTTTGGTTTCACATGAACAGTGAGAGCGAACCTCAGGGTCAAGACTTAAATAGGGGTAATTGGTGAGAAAACAGGGAGGCAAAGAGGATTGCTTGGACTAGCTCGGCAAGGGTGGATCCGAGCTGATGGTTCGACACGAGAGTGAATGGGAGTAAAACAGGCAGCCTACAGATCAGAAAAATGCTGTTAGTGAGTGGAGTGAGCGAATAGGCATAAGTAGGAAATGTATGTGGTATGAGCCGTCACAAATTGAGATAGGCAGGATGGGCAACATTTAGCTTTATTCTACATCTGATTCTCATAAACGCTACATAATGACCTAGTAAGATGTTTCATAGATATTGTGTGCATGCACGTGTGTTAGTACAATCAACATACATGGAATAACCTCCACCTGAACAATCAGTGAGTCTGTAGTGCTGATTTGGATGGTTGGTCCAACGAAGGTACTTGCGTTACCACTCTGAGAGCAAGATAGCATTGAGACAGACAGGCCTCAAGTAATTGTGGGGTTGGTCACTTCTTAAGAACTGAACTCATTCCATGCATAGTAGGAATCATCAACTCACATTTATATTTCAGTGGGTCCTGTTGTCACCTGTCACACGCCAAAATAACTTGTGTGGTGCCATTGTTATTCAACTCACACCTCCCAAATATCGTCAAGTCAGTTAGCTTGGCGGCTTGTCAATGATACACCACTGAAAGCACTCACCCCAGGGAACTCCCATATGATCCTGATGTTCAAAAGCATTTGCAAATTCAAACTTATACTACTTGTACTTGTGGCTCTTTTGTCCAGCTTGGACTTTGGACTTAGCGATGGCCCAGTGGCAGTAACCAAGCGATTGTGTGCTGTACCTGCCACTGTAGGGGGAGTAATGTGAGTGTTCAAATGTGTTCCTTGCTCGTATGTGGCTTGACGTCCTGGGGCAGGGACACACGTGAAATCTAGGTGGAATTTGTTCTCATCATGTAGTCTGAGGGTGGAATTTTCATTCCTGAGGAGGGATGTCCTCTGGGGGTGGGGACACATGTGAAATACAGGTGGAATTTGTTCCCGTCATGTAGTCTGAGGGTGAAATGTTCATCCTTGGGTAGGAATGTCCTCCAGGGGCAGGGACACACATGAGGACATCCAGGGGGGATTTGTTCCCATCATGTAGTCTGAGCGTGGAATGTTCATTCCTGAGGAGGAATGTCCTCTGGGGGCGGGGACACATGTGAAATCCAGGTGGAATTTGCTCCTGTCACTGTAAGAACCTTTATTGTTTCACACAAACAGACTGAGCCAATAAATCTATTGGTGTCTGCGACGGTGTGGTTACAAGTAAAAAGTATTCTCTTATGTAATCTACGTGTAGACAACTGTATAGTTGTCCACTATCTACAGGCACCCCTTGTGGGCAGCTTATATAATACAAACTCCATAAGTAACTCTGGTGACTTATATGTCCTAAATCGTAGCATATATGCTACTGTAAGAATCTACCTTCTTACACCCTCCCCACAGACCAAACCTCAGGCAGGTTTGAGAACTGTTATGCTGATGGCGGATCAGCATATGTAGGTGCAAGCACAGTCGATGATGACTGCACCGCTACTTCAACGGTGTTGTCATAGTACAGGGATAGTACAGGGAGTCGGCTGGGTCAACCTCCATAGTAGTATCATCTGCTGTGGTAGCGGATGCCCGGTGAGTGGCAGATGGGGCAGATGGTTCCATCGTCAGCATGTACGTGCGTGCCTTCCAGTGGGGAGGCCCTCCACCATGTCCGTCCAAGGACGAATCATCGTCCGAAGTTGACGGCGCTCCCCAGAAACCTGGGGGCCGAGGGGACATGGGTATAAGAAGGCCGATGAATGTCCGGCCTTCACGAGCGTCGAGGACCCTCTGTGCGGTGTCATTGTAGCAGACCTTGCTCTGCTTATGGAGAAAGTAGGGCTCAATGTTGATGTGAGCCTTACTGGGATCTACCCC
This sequence comes from Ramaria rubella, assembly GCA_015039355.1. Taxonomy (NCBI): domain Eukaryota; kingdom Fungi; phylum Basidiomycota; class Agaricomycetes; order Gomphales; family Gomphaceae; genus Ramaria; species Ramaria rubella. The sequence continues at coordinate 55,510 of MU134603.1, forward strand.
CATGTGGTTTCCTGGCCATTGGGATAGTTCCTCGAGAGTCGTACTCTCGTGGGGGTGTTTCCACTCGAACACCTTATCAACGCTGGTGGATAGCAGTGCCGATATATCTTGCCACCAGTTTGAGCTGGCAAGATCACCCCACTGGCCACGGACTGTGAACAGCTCTGTTAGCTTTTGAAGAAAGACCAGGCTGTCTTTCTTTGGCTTAATGAGTTTAAGCCATACCCATACATCAACATCCTCCAGTCAGAGGGTGTTGTTGCCGTTCCCATGAATGGCGGGTGATACTCCCTCCAGGGAGTACTCGATCGTGCGCAACGTATCCCTGAGATTGGGAGGTGTATCATGCGCGATCTCAAACACTGGTGTTTGAGTAGTGAGTTGCTGCTCGCGATCAGCATGCTTAATGATAGCATGCTGCATGGTGCTGTGTGACAGGGCAAATGTCGCGTGTGCAAGCGTGAGCTGCTCAACGAATTTTGGGTCGTTGAGCTGGCATTTGTTGAACCACTCAGTGGGTCGACAACTGGTGTGCACTGCAGTGGGGTGTGGTGCCTTGCCCAAAGGGCGGGGTAAGAATCCTGTCTGCGTTGCAGGTGGGTCGCCTATGGTGGGGGCGGTGCGAGCATGCAGCGATGCTGGGTACGGCGCCGCCAGCGTTCACTGTTTGGATGCAGTCCTGTGACCGGATCAGGTGGTTCTCCTGGTGAGGCTCCGGCTCCAGTAGTGGCTGTAGATGGACTCACTGAGTCCGTCATCAAATCTGGCAATGAGGTCAGATCGATTATGGTCGGTGCTGATTGCGCCGACTTCATGGCAGATATTTTATCCACCATTTCACGATTAATCTGCCTCTCTTTATCAAGAGCGGTGCGTGGCATGTCGAGCTCTGAGTTGAGCTTGCGTATATCCTCCTTATAGGAGGCTACCGTGTCCTTAACAAAAGGACGTGCCATCTCGGCAAGCAAAGGTGGCCAGGCCACTTTTAATGTGCGTTCGATGTCGCGCATTTGGGGGTTGATGAGCCGCAGTTTTGCAGCTTGCAGCAAATGCTGCGCATATGCGTTGCACTCTGGACAGGAGTCGCAGTGGACGATGGTGATGGCATCTTTGACGCGATGCACAGTCCAGCATTGCTCCTTTTGGAGCATCGCAAATTGATCAGAGGCACTAGGGAGTGCCTCTGCTGAGTTGTGTGTTTGGGATGCTTCGGCATCCATAGGATAACGTTTGGTTGACACTCGCACTGGTGCGAGTGTGGTAGTGGGTGGCAAGAAGACCTTGAAGCAACAATAAAATTGTCACTTAAAATCAGAGTGAGTGCGCCCGATGCGTCACGTGACTATGTTCGTGACGTTGTCGTGTCACGCAAATCATCGACACAAATCATGTTTGTGTCAAGTCCTTTTTATTAAAAACTCATTGACATCTTTCTCATGCCTTATGATGCATGACTAGGAAGCTCTAGCGGCTTCCTAACTCCCTTAGTTCTAGATAGGCATCTAGCGTCTCTAACTCTCTGCATGCAGAGAGTGGTTCCCAGGTGACATCTCCCAATGTCCATCTTACTTGTAACTCCAGCTTGGAGTTACTAGTCCAGTGATGAGCCAGGATCTCATCTACAAACCATTCTGGTTCATCTTCTTTCCCAAAGTCGTACATATAATTCACATCACCACAAGGAAATTGTTCATCGTCATTGGGTATATGTGGTCTAATTAGACTCACATGAAACTTTGGTGGTATCCTCCGAGCCGTGAGCTCTGAGGGTAACTCAAGTTTGACCATAGAACTGGAATTGTCCACTTCTATAACTGAATACGGCCCAATATAATTGAGTACCAATTTCTTTGCCCATCCTTTAGGTAAGGACAGGTTCTTTGTAGACAGATATACTAGCTGTCCAACTTCATATGTCGTTCCTTGACAGCGTCTGGTATTAGCAGTGTCTGTCTGCTCTACTTGGCTCATGATGATTGCATCTTGAGCATCAATCAAGTTCCGCAACACTTGTTGTGTGAACTGCCACACTCCTCTAAATGTAGTATCCACTGATAGCACCTGCCCGATATGGGGCAAGTATCCACTGTTCAATTTGAACGGTGCATATCCTGTGGTCGCGCTGACTGAGCTGTTCAGTGTGAACTCTACCATTGGGCATTTATCGGCCCAATCCTTCTGATCACTCTGCACCACCATGCGGAGTATTTGCCCTACAGAACGATTTGCTCATTCTGTCGCTCCATCCATCTGTGGGTGGAATGCTGTGGACATGAGCAGCTTCGTGCCCATTATACGCTGCAATTCCCTCCTGAATATGGAGGTGAATTTGGAGTTGTGATCTGATATTATCAAGTCAGGTACTCCATGAAAGCATACTACCTCTTTGAGGTATAACCACGCGACTTGTCGCACAGTCACTCTCGCCGTAGTTGGAACTAGATGCACCATAGACGTGAGTCTGTCAATCACGACCAGTAAATAGTCGTGACCCTTTAATTCCGGCAATGGACCAACAAAGTCCATTCCAATAGACTGCCACAGTCTATCAGGTATCGGCAGGGTATGCAATAACCCTGCTGGTCGTCTATTGTCCTTCTTTGCAGCCTGACAGGCTGCACAGGATCCACAGAACGACTCTATGTCAGCTGCCATTCCCAACCACCAGTACGATCCCCTGATGTACGTGTTGGTTTTGAATTGCCCAAAATGGCCAACTACTCTCTGTGCATGATTGATGATTATATTGACCATTCTCCTCCTGTTGGAAAAAACTTCCTGGGGAAGACACACTACATCTTTCTTGAACTGGTTCTTTGTCCAAACCAGTCTGTTTCTCACCCCAAATCGAGGGTGAGCCTCAGGATTTGCCAACACTTTCTTGAGTATTGGATCTGTTCCGTAGCCATTGGCTATGGCTTGTTTTAGGTCAAACTCATGGTCTACACGTGAGCGTAGACTCTCTGAGTCTGCACCCGATGTTGTAGCTAGTACATCGTCCTCCTCATTACCTTCCACTTGTGTGGGATCTTCCCCTGCTTGCTTCATCCACTGCGCGTCTATGACATGCTGCTCTGTCGCATCTTGTAATCGTTGCAACCGTGCCATTCGTATTTCTATGAATCTATCCGTTGGGAGAAATTCTTCTTCTGGGTCTAGCCACGCATCTGCGTCAACATATTCTTCTGCGGGGTGATGTTCACCCTGCTTGTCATTCTCGTAGTAGCGTGACAGGCAGTCAACTACCTTGTTCTCCACCCCTGGTACATGTACCATGGTATAGTTGAATCTGGAGAGAAATTCCCACCAGTGCACCTGTCATGAGACAGATGCTGTTGTGTCTCGAAGTATTAGATACCTTTGTTATCCGTCACCAGTGTGAACTGGCGACCTAGCAGCTTATCCTTCCACTTCATAAGTGCTTCAAGGATAGCAATCGTCTCGTGCTCATGCGTTTTGTAACGCTGTTGCACAGGACTGAACTTGTTTGATAGAAATCCTGCTGGACGACAAGTCGTCCAGTCTGGACCTTGTCCGTAAACTGCCCCAACTCCAGATTTGGAACTGTCGGTCACAACCCCAATGGGTTCTGAGCTAGCATGATTTATCGGCTTCAGCATTGGAGCCTTACATGCTAGCACTTTGATGGATTCAAAGCACTTATCCATCAAGGGCATCCATTGAAATGTCCTGTTATTGCGCACACTTCCTGATAAGGGAGTTGTATACACCATCAAATCTGGCATATATGGTGCCAGATACTGCACAAGTCCTAGAAATCATTGAACTTTGTTAAATGTTCAAGGTCTTCTCCAACCTCAAACCTTCGCCATTTTATCCGCATCGGCATGTATGCCCTTGTCATCTATTCTGTGACCAAGGCACTCCATACGAGGCGAATACAAATGATTTCTTGGATCGATTTCTGCTGAGAAACAAATGTGCCTCACGTAAAATATCAAACACCTGTTGAAGGTGTTTTTCATCCTCTTCTATAGAGCTTGAATAGATAAATATATCGTCCAAGTATACGTGGACTGATCAACCAATTTGGTTACGAAAAATCAACATCATGAGCCATTGAAATGTAGACGGCGCATTACAGTTGCCAATCTGCATAACCTGGCTTTTGAATGTACCGAATATAGTCACGAAGGCCGTCTTGTTGATGTCCTCCTCGACTACATGTATTTGTTAGTACACATCGGACATGTCAAGCTTGGATCGATACATAGCACGAGCTACGTCATGCCAAATCGTATCCTGGTCTGGGAAGGGCGTAATGTCCTTCACCGTGTTGTCATTGTGTAGGCGTAAGTCTATCGCTGTTCTGAGCTTTCCGTTTTTCTTTGGAATGCATAGCGCTGGCACTGCAGAACATACTGATGCTGATACCCACCAGCGGTGGTATACCGGTCAACTTTGGTCGATCAGTTCGTTTCGAAGTGCTTCCAGGCACTTTGGTAGTCGATAATGAAACTGTTTGGTTTCATCCACAAACTTAATTTCGTGGTTAATCTCCCTCCAAGGAGGAAGTTCTAATGGCACACCTCCAAAGAGGTCTGCGTACTCTAGCTCCCATCTTTCCCTGAGTTTGGGAAAGTCCTCAGCCATCAATAACAGTTGCTTGGAGCCAGTACCTCCTTTGGCAATCTCGTCAGTACATTGGTCGATTGGACCAACGTCAATGTTTTTCTGGTTTTCCTTCCGTTTTCCTTTGTCTCACCTCCCATCTGGCGAGCTTGTTGGTGGCTCCACATATAATGAAAAGCCAATTGCAAGTCACAGTTTGTGGCTTGCTAGGTTGGGCTTAAGACTTGCAATTCGAGTCTTATGTTCAGCCGGGTTTTTATTGTCCAGCTGTTCTTCCCAGGCATTCGCATGGTTTGGAACTTCTTCCTTTCCCATGCAGATGCATCCCTCGCCTCTAAAGTCGAGGGATATCCCTAATTTACGTTGGAATGGTGACCCCCTGAACCTCCAGAAGGTTTTTGTGAAGGACGAGAAGCAACAGGAGCTCCAGCTCCAGCTCTCTGCGTAGCCTGTGCCCCTGTTTGGGGTATGCTCGGCCTCATTTCCACTTGAGGTCGAGCGTTCGGCGGACAATATATTGTCTGCTTTGCGGTAGAACGACTTCCTGTATTGGGAGCTTGAGACAAGCTTGGCACAGCCTGATTTCGACTAGTTGTCAAAGTTGGCTTTGCCTGCAGCATGTGAGCGCCGCTAGGCTCCGTCTTATGTGACCCAATGTCATATCGAGACGCATCCTCTACCGCCTTTGCGGCTTCATAGAATTCAGTTATTGAACTGAATTCTGTTGTATAGCCTAATTTTAAGACTTCATGCCGGAGTGCTTCTCTAAGTGCTGCTACAAACCATTTGCGGATCGTATACTCATCTGCGCAGCATACTTCATAATATCGTTCAGTAATTCCTGAATGGTTCTGGTCCCCTGCACAATTGTATTGAACTTATTCAATGCATGCCTGTGCGTGAGTGCATGAAGGAATCGCTCTTGTAACCCAGCGATTTCACTTTCCAGGGTCCAGTCGATCACGACTCAATCATGACGCTCGATATTTTGAGCATACCACTCCAATGCTTCACCTTTGAGGCACGTGCCTAAATAGTTTAAATGGAGTTCCGTGCTGGACGGTCCCAATAGACTATTCATGCCTAGCCTTCTCAGGATCCCTGAGACGAAGTTCTCGAATTCTTCAAGATCCGCTTTCCCAGCATATTCTGCTGGGTGAGGGGGTTTTACTCTGGCTTTGGCAAGCACGGATTTGTCTGGCTTGCCGTCCTTGTATTTCTCAAGAGCAGCTCGCACCATCTTTGCGACTCCATCTACATATGCAGATGGATTTCCTCCTGCCTCCTGAACCCTTCGTTCAGGATCTGTGACTGCCAGTGATACCGCACACGGTATTGCTTGTATTTTCCTGTGCCGCCGGGGGACATGAGTATTCACATCCTGCTGCACTGGTGGATCGACAATGTCTTTGTTGATCTGATACAATGGTCAACATTTGTCAGCCATTAGAAACGCATCCCTCAGTCTATAGCTGCTACTGAGGATGAATCGAGCTACTCTCGCGGACTGGATCAGTTTATCGAAGGCCTTCAATCCCCACAGTATATGCTTCTTCGACTAATTTATCCGCGTGTTTCACACGGACCTCTAGCACACAGTGCTTCCGTCACGCTGCTTTTTGTTCAATCCTATCCCAGTGATCAAACTCGCGTTCAAGACTAATGTGAATGCTAGTTGTGGTACTGACACTATCAGTGTCAGACTTCATCATCTCCTGCAGTGACTGTTGGGTCACTGCTTTGAGCACTTCTTGCTCATTATAAGTTTTTTTTGATCTGCAAATTCCTTCACAGATATTTTCTCTATCACGAGGCTCTAGCTCACGATCTGTCTCTCCCTCAGTACGCCAGTGCATACTGACACTGTCTTGCTCTATTGTGACACTAGGTTCTCGAGGACCACTTCTAGTGCTCAGCCCAGACGGAGGTGGCGTCCTCTGTCTGTCTCGCTTTCTGCGAGCCTTTTCTGCCTCACGGTCTACTTCACAATCCCTATTGGGATTGTTGCCACGCTCGGGGGCCTTTCCTCGCAAAGGTCCCTGTACTTCCTCCTCCAAGGACTGTATTAACAGTTCCATGCCATCTCCTAATGCCTCATCCGCTGCACAAGCTGCCTCAGCTGCTCATTGGCTCACTTCCCACATAGTGCCTACGTTTTTATGGCTCTCGTTGAGGGCTGTAATCATCCAGGCTATGTCCGGTTGTACATTCGTATCACTGGGTTTCTTCATCCCAGCACGCCAACACCTGCTCTAACGTCCCTGTTTGGGACGGTGAACTTTGCGATCTGCGATGTTCTTGGACATGCGGGAGCTGTGACATTTGCAATCCTGGCGAGTTGTCCGTGTTGCTCGTTGGCAGCTCTCTCGACTCATCGAGAGACGATCGTAACTTCGACCTAGTCAAAGTTCTCTTCTTTCTCTTAATGGACACTATCTCCTCTGTTTCTGATTCCTCCGGTGCGGATCTTCTTGGATCCACTGATAGTCGCTTTCGACTCCTAGAGTCAGAAGGTACGGGCATCATAGTATTACGAGGACTAGTTACCCTCGTCGGCGTTCCTGTTCACCTGTCCACATTGTGGGCAGACTCAGTTCTCCTGTCTGGGCCCTTGGTTGTGGCTCCAGACATATCTGGATCCTCTCCAGCTCTAGATGGTTGGCTTCAATTCATTATTGACACCATAGATCTACGATCTATCAGCCACACTGTGTCTTTCTTCTATTGAATTTAGAAGAATAAACAGTAAATGTCTGTTTAATGTTTCCAAAGATTCCAGCAAGTGTTAAACTCGTCGGTTTCTGGGTAACAAAAGATCAGTTGATCTTTTCTTGATCACAGTGCTGCCAGTAGTATTGGCAGTCAAAAAAATGTAAGAACCTTTATTGTTTCACACAAACAGACTGAGCCAATAAATCTATTGGTGTCTGCGACAGTGTGATTACAAGTAAAAAGTATTCTCTTATGTAATCTACTTGTGGACAACTGTATAGTTGTCCACTATCTACAGGCACCCCTTGTGGGCGGCTTATATAATACAAACTCCATAAGTCACTCTGGTGACTTATATGTCCTAAATCATAGGATATATGCTACTGTGAGAATCTACATTCTTACAGTCACATAGTCTGAGCGTGGAATTTGTTCCTGTCATGTAGTCTGAGCGTCAAATGCTCATTCTTGGGTGGGAATGTCCTCTGCGGGCAGGGACACACGTGAAATCCAGGTGGAATGTGTGCCCATCACGTAGTCTGAGCGTGGAATATTCATTCCTGGGGAGGAATGTCCTCCAGGGCCAGGGACACATGGGAAATCCAGATGGAATTTGTTCCCGTCACATAATCTGAGCGTGGAATGTTCATTCCAAGGGAGGAATGTCCTCCGGGGGCAGGGACACATGGGAAATCCAAGGGGAATTTGTTCCCGTCACGTAGTCTGAGGGTGGCCTGTTCATTCCTGGGGAGGATGTTGCCATCCCAATGCTTTGTTGCTCATGCAATACATGCAATCAGAGCACGTTCACGAAACTGGTAAGGCTGGCCAGCCACAAATCCAGGCTGGTGCGGCTCTACTTTATTATCCACACTGGTGAGCTCATGATTATAATCAAGATTGCTCTACAGGGAACACTACCAGTGACTCGTGATGACCTAAGCATGTAGCTTGTTCTATACTAGTTAGCCTGCTTTTGGAGTGTATGGTACATGAGGTAGAATGATGAAACATTATGCAATCCAAACCTTTTTGTACTGGACTTTAGTCTCCTGCCTTCTATGTGCTTGTAACTCCAATAATCGTCTCACCCCAGAAACAAGAGCTTCATAATGAAGCTCCACCTCTAAAACATCATTGGGATCAATTGTTCGACTGAATTTCTTCTTGAGTTCCGAAATGCCATCTGAAATGCCATCGAGGATAAAACCCACTTCCACCACATGTGCCCTCGCGACTTCTTCATATTCAAGCGCAGTCTCTAGATAAAGAATGTTGTCATTGTGCTTCAACAATCGTTTGCGGTTACCTCCTGCGAGAGTCCAGATATCGTAAAATAGTTGTCTGCAGTTCGTTACCTCAATCGAACGCTCGTGTCGAGCAACATCCTCTACGGTATTCAACTGCGTGTGGAGACGATTGAGATCATCCAGGCAAACCGTAGTGGCCATATTGAGCTGATCAACCATCTCTTCAAATCTCACGATAGATTTCCATAGGACATCCCCGTTCATAACTTGAGTCCACGACAGCCAGGTCATCCATGATCGTCCCGTGGATTCCAGCATTCTAATGCTGACTTTATTCACACTTAGAACGCTGTGGTGCAGATCACTAACCTTTCTGTATACAGAGCAGATAAAAAATGTACTTATCTAAACCACCGTCCACAGCGGCTGAAAAAAGCTGCAAGTTGCGGCTCGTGTGTATCGCATGATCGGCAACATCATTCAAGGCATTGACAAGGGCGAATTTGCTGTCGAGGTCGCTTTCTTTGATCATATTTATCAGTCTTGGCAGAGCATTTCCGCCCATCCTCTTCATCTCGATTGCAAGTGTTGTTCCAGTTCTCGCATGAGGGGAGAGTCTCTCGAATGACTTGATCTGCATGTCCGTGAGATTTGAATACAGTGTGGGCAATTCAGGTGGTGAGCAGGGAGACCATCAAGAAACCACCAGAAGATGACAAAGAATTGGGAGTGGCGTGGTGAGAGACAAGACATATGCCGGAAGTAAAGACAAGCTGAAACCAATGGCAAGGGTTCCAAAATGGAGGGTCAGGACCAACAGGAGGTACATCGTGATTAGCAATGCAAATGGGGGGCGGGAAAGAAGCAAGGCTTGGCGAAGGAAATCCAATGAATAAACGCAGATGGACCACATGTAGTAAAGAATCTCTACAGTTGCCATCCTCAACAGACCGGAAATACTGTCGCAAGACGTTAGCTAGGCAAAGATGCGGGATGGATCTCTTACACCATAGTAAGGTTTTCTGAGGCCCCAGGAGCCTGCAAACAAATTAATTAAGGATGAAAGATGGGAGTGAAATCACATACTGCTGGAGTATGATTCATGTCACCAAATCTGATCTGAGTAGAACCGTGAGAATGTCAAATTGAGAATAGGTGAGTTTGCGGGCAAAAGTGATAGGGAAATCCACAGACGAAATAATACTGTACAAAGGAATTCACTGCCTTTATGTTAAGGCCATGTGACACCGGTCTCAAATGATCCTGTGGTCAGACTGCGACGTAGTAGACCAAGGGACTTCAAAATTAATATTGTTTTACAGTTTTACTTCAGGCCAGTGCTACACAGCACACGACTTATCCTGGACGTCACAAAAGAACAGCCTTGGACTTATAAGTTGTATTTTTCTCGCTTCTCTGAGTCTGCTCCAGGTACTTACCACACTTATGGACTATTTATTACAGTATTCCCTTCACCACCAGAACAGGTTTGTTACTAACCCATTCATTGTTCACCTGCCAACACTTTCCACAGTGGGCCTCATGTCCTTTATACTGGACAGGCCACTGCACGGATGTTTCGAGAGACCGAAAGCCTTCAAGCTGACAGTACTCTTGATTACAAGCATTCTTGCGATATATCCATCATCACATCTGAACCACTGAAATGTATGTTACATCTTGTTGCTATCAACTCCATAGGACTTACAACACATCCAGACTGGCTTATCTTGCAGAGCAATAACCGAGATGCTCAAATGTCACTTCCCTTAAAGGACTGCCTCTTTTTCAGAATTATCACCGTAAGTCCCCAATGTGTCATGGAATTGAGATAGATAGCCTGAGTTGATGTTCATCTTTGTCATAGCCTGCCGGGGTGGAATTTCAAATTGATGCAGAGCAGGTCAAGTGTCGCCTACTATTCACAACCACCTCCACCCAAGAAGCATTCTGGCTCATTGCCTCATTTTGCTACAGCGTTGTACGAGTGGCACATCTCAATGAGTCAAACTTCCTTCAGGGGATTAATTCAAAGGAATGTGAGAGTTCAATGAGTGTGAGTATATTCATATTTCATTTGTTCAGCTTATTAATTGCAGCTTTCAACTGTTTAGAATATATCTCTCTCTATCTTCAAATTCATCAACCCCAGAGGTGCAAATTCCAGGCAAACTCTCCAGAAACTTATACAACAGCTTCCAGTTGAGTTCCCTTACCGTGGATCAGGAGTGATTGGTAGAAACCAGCAAACCTTAGGAACCGATGATTGGGTAGTCCTCGATTTCAATCTGTAATATTGTGTATAGGGCTGCGTACCAGTAATCGTGAACTACTGCTCTTATTATATAATATGTGTGAAGCCTGGTCTTGACTTAATTATATGTATCTGCCCTTCGTGTCTCAATGGGCCATATCAGGTCAGAGCCGGGATGATGATATGCATGTTGGGAAGGCAGCCTGTGGGAGGAGGTGTGTGCTGTTGAAGAGAGCATGAGGAAGGAGACTGGGTGATGCTTACATAAGTCCACAGCCCGTGTTTGCAAGTGGGAATGAGTCTGGGAGTGCATGTGCAGCTCTGACTCCTTGAACGCAGACCAATCAACTGAAAGCGTGTCAGACCATGAGCCCTAGTTGGGTGCGGGGAGGGACACCATGTGCACGCTGGTGGGGATGTAGGCCGTCTGCGTGTGCAACTTGTGATGTCTGCGCTCAGCTCTGGTCTAAAACATCTGAAGTATTAAATGAAGAGCGAGTGACAGAACTCACTCTGTATCTCAGAGGTCGCCTCTGAGCCACTTGGTGTTTGTAACACAGACACTGCTCTTATTCTTTGGGTTCCTGTCTGCCTTTTGGTGTGTAAGTGTTTGGGGTTTATAGTTAAGTATCATATCGTGTTTGCAGCAGTCCTACAGTCTCTTCTGCAAGAACCTATATGACGATGAAACAAGCCAGATGTATTCATAAAGGTTTGGATCCAGCATCCGAGTTGTATCCACACTTCGGAAGACATTCTCCTGTTCATGAGCTTTCTATTAGGTACACGTTAGTACAATCAACACATGCATATTAACTCACAGCCCAGGCCATTTCTATCCTTCTTGCATATGGACAGCTCACCAGAGGAATCAGACTCTGTGACAGAACAGTCGCTACCCTCCACTCCTTGATTTCACTTTGGCGTACTAGCAAGCACTGAAGAAACTGTTCATCTCTTGATCCAACACATCTCTGGCTGCCTGAAAGTTCTGGGTATCCCGTAGCATGTCATTTGTGTCAATTTTCAATTGAGCCACCTTTAGTTTGTATGATTGTTCTTCAGCTGGTGTTCTATGTCATTTTGCAGGATTTGACTGACGAAATCTTCTTCCGAGGGGTGTGACCTATCGCACCGGTTGCTGTACAATACAAGTGCATCATAACAATGAAGGCACAAAGACTGACGACATACCTATGTAATGGCATAGTAGGAGGGGATATGGTGGTGGTGGAGACAAAGCGGTGGGAAGCAAGCGAACTCAGCTTCTGGTCCACCAGACACCCGATTTCTCAAAGTCCATATGTAATTTACATATGATCTGTGTTTGATTTAAGATCCTAAAGAGATTACAAAATTTTGTAATCTTGGCCATAATGTAACTGTAATCTTGAAGTAATTCGAAATCATACCAACATTACCGAGCTCATGATCTGAGCGGTGTTGGCAAAGGCGCCGATCACGGAGCTCTGCAGGAATGGTCTGCAAGCTAATTGGATAGGACAGAGCGAATCTCTTTCTGAAACATCCTATATACTAAGGTTCCGTCAACCATGTCGTACTGCGAACCCCATGCTCAAACCCATGCTTAAACCACCTGCATGCAAATCCTCATGCATGGTCTGAAACATCCTGAGGAAAATTCGGGGAGTGTGGCGCTGTAGCACTAGCAGGTCTCGATGCAACATTCACAGATGGAAGCAGCCTCTTGCAGACAAAGCAAAGAAGACGGCAGATATTTGGGCTGGTAAGGTCCAGGGGATGTATGGATTTGTTAAGGAATTAGATTGGGTGGAGAAGTTCTGGCCGCCAAGCAGGAAAGGGAATGGGAAAAACTGGCCAAAGGTACAGATGTATTGTTTGATTGGCTTTTCCCAGGCTTTGATGGTGAGTCTGACTAGCTCCTTAATTCGCTTAAAAGTTTTTATGGGCATCTTTAGGATGGGCATGTGGGGGCTCATTGGTATATGCTGTCTGTCTATTTTGCTTAGCCTAAGGAAATCGTGTTCGCATAGATGAGACCAGAACAGCTCAGCTTGAAATGAAAGACTGATTACATGTAAATTGTTGAATAGATTAATTCTTACCTCTTGTCACATAAACATGATTAGTCCCACTCCTCAAGTCTGAGAGAGAAGTATGCATACATCCCATCCCAAAGGCCTTCCAACATCACTTTAACCAGCTCCCTGAAATGAACACAACAGTAGGAGCAAAGGTTAAAGTCCTCTATTAACAGATGCCAACCCACGTCCAATGGAGCTGATTCACTGAACTATTGTTTCAATGGCAAATTCATGGCAGTTGAACAGGTGTCAATTCACATGAAGGGCAGTTTGCACGGCCCCTGATTTGTGCGATTTTTCCATTCGCATCTCACATGAGCTGTAAGTTTTTTGGTAAGGAAGCCTTGGACATGGTGGGTCATGGCATCTTTTCTGCTGCAGACTCTATCAATATTAGTAGCTTCTAATCCCTGGCGAATTGCCGCACAGGGGAGGCACTCAGTCCCAAATGCCACGAGATAGAAGCAAAAGCAGATAATTTGAGGGACATGGCCAATTCTAGCTAAGTCGATAACACTTGCGAGATGTGGAGCAGTGAGGAGTTTGATGCCAGTAGGCCGAATAGCGGTGTCCCACGAAACAGGGAATGTTTGTTCCAAGTATTTTACGATAGGCTCCTGAATCGAAGTCACTTGATATTTTGTAGCCACTCGGAGGAGGCCATGAAATGACGCCAATTCCTCAGGAGTGCCAAAGTCGAGACATAAAGGGGAGAACATGCTGCAGGCATGAAAGGAAATGTCAATACTAATATGCCTAAAATATAAAATTGTACTTACCAACCAAAATACAAAGTGGCTAGGAAGGTAGCTATTTCATTAGGATCATCGCACAAATGAACTAGCATGAGGCTGTCATGAAGTTCAGGTTGAGAGGGTGGGGGAAGAGTAAACATGTCACTGAAAATTTGGGAAGCCGCTGAAAGAATGCTATGGTGGATGCAGAATACTCTGGTTCTGCATTTTATGATGAATGTAGCATTGTCAAAAGACAGCATGTGGGTTAAAGTGTGTTGAATGAGTGATTTCATGGTGTAGTAGTATGCAAGTTTACATGGCAGAAATGTGCAATGAGGGTATTTAAAAAACTATTCCTTTGTCTACTCCATGAATTGGTGGATACTTAGTCCTTAATGGCATAGTCGGCCCGATGGACCCCATGGACCAATCAAAGGCCCTCTGCTCCTGGGCCACAAAGGTATCTCATGTCTTCCCTACTCCATTGTCTTCAGCACTTCAGCCTTGAACTTCAGGAAGGGCCCTGGTATATAAGCCACAGCTGGTCGAATTACACGGAAAGAGAGCATGAAGCAAGGCAAGGCATATTATTCCAACAGCCCTTCCGTAGTATCCCAGCTTCGGTCGAAAACGGTCTATTCTTCTGGATGATGTCAATCCTGTAATACATCATGATGCCTTTACGCAAAACAAAAGGGATGCCCCTATTGTTCCATCGAGCTCGCCATGGCAAGCATGCAAACGCTAGTGGAGATAACAGCTCTTGAATGCCAGTGGTGGTCAAACCCTTATCGTGAGCTGACAGTGGCTCATCATTACGGCTCAAAATGACTGGTGTTCTTCCTATAAGTCAGGATGCTGGCTTCCCCCCTTTGCTGGTGTATAGTCACTGAGAAACAAATACCCTCCGGTCAGCAAAAGTTTTACTTTTCCACATCTAGTCTACCAATGAAGGGGCTTTTATTCCATGCAGACTTTTTGTTTCGTTTAGCTGGACCGCAAACGCAGCCTGCATGGTGCTCTCCCCAACTGCCACCCCAGACCACACAGATGCAGCCATGTGCAATGCCCTCCCCGCAACCTCCTTTGCAGCCTCCCAGAACCCTAGGAACTTGAATGCGCTCACAGCTGTTACCCCATCACAATCCGTCCATTTCACACCAACCCCCATGTGTTGTCAGAACACCACTGTGCCTCACCCCACCCCCTCCACCTTCATCTCTTTGGCTTCACTCTGCGGATTAGTAGTCTGAACATCGGAATGGTTTTCACCTTTCTTCCATCATTAACACAGTCCAACGCTTTAATAGTCCTAGTCATGGTCTGGATTCAGAGGATTCAGACAGTGTGCCCTCAAGCTTTAAGATCAGTCAGGTATTTAATGAGATCCAAGCTGTCTGTCTATTTTGCTTAGCCCAAGGAAATCACATTCGCATAATTATCATATGTTTCGTGGATCTAGAGTGCGTATGTCCATAACTTTATAGAGTATGCCATACCTACAATCTTCTTTTTTATTAAGATTTTCTATTTTATTCACCCAACTCCTGCGAATCTGGCAGCATACGAACACTGGTCTGGAACAGATTTGCAAAATAGCACGCGCCTTGGTGATCTAATGGACAAAGTCGTCAAAGTCAAACTTGTAGAAGGAAACACAATTGCTTGCGGGTATATAGATGTATGTATGCCATCTGAGCCATCTCAATTCACGATGTCACTCCTTCACGTATATATGTATACTGCATCCGTCTAGCTAAAGCGAGTCCATTCACACGTTGACAAGCATGATACTCGACAGCGCCTACTACACTACAAAAGACGCTCACTGCACACGCGCCTATCATCATCAGCTTTCGCCAGACCATCATCTGCTGTGCTACCTCCAGTCTGCCAGACACATCATCTCCACACTCATTCTATTTTTCATCAATTCTATTTTCAATATGCCATCCAGCATTGCCGCCACCACGTCCCATGATTCGTTTCAGATGACCGCCAAGCCAGACATACACGTTGGACCACGCGTTGAACTTCCTAGTCGGTGTTCTCCCCTTGATGTTCATTTGTCCAGTCCTCCTCCACAAGTCGCACATCGTCGGTACTATCCCCTATATGTCGAATCTCCTGAAGGCCCATACCAAATATTCCCCTCATATCCTCCTTATCACATTCACGATTGCGTATGGGTATTCGATCAAACCTTCCATGCTCCCTTCTACGTCATCGGTTTTGACCCAAACTTCGAACCAGTGAATGGTTGGCATCGTATCGTCCTCAGGAATAATTGGTACATCAAAGAGCACAGACCAGGAACAGAGATTTGCTACGGTTATGTGCCTAAGGACTTCGTCAAGAAGGGCTCGTCTTCGTTCCCTCTCTGGAGGAAATTTGTATCCAAGTGTCATGATTGGTTCACATGTTTCTGAGTCGTCATCAAGTCACATGACTCACTTACTTATCTTCGGAGAAATTTGACAAGCAACTGGAATCCTATTGGACGGCTATGACTCATTTTCATCACCTGACTCACTCGCTTCTTGGCTGTACTTCTATTTCCAATTGTTCCACATGGTCTATTGTCTATGACTCACTTCTATTCTATTTCTGGCTTCTATTTCAAATTCGCTGCCATATTTCCCTTCATTTCTTCGACCACCTGACTCATTTTTCCATTTCCTTACAAACCACCTTCCTATTTTGGTTTTCTGCCTCTCGCCGTTAGTCATTTCTCCTGTCTGCTGTCGACGACATCGTTGTATGGCATACTCGCATCGTTTGTTGTTCTGCTCATGTATATAAGGCCTGTTTCGCCTTAGTGTACCCCAATTCACCTCTATCAGTTGGATTCACTCGTCTAAGTCTCAAGTCTAAGTCTTCTAAGTCTACTACTACTACTACGTCTACATCAAGGCCAGCTTTGTCAATCACGTGACATTTGCTGTTGTATCTCATCTACGCTTACGTCAGCGTATTATGTCATCATCTTCGTTACTGCTACGTCCTCATCTTCGTCTTTGTTCTACCTTTGTTGCTGCTGATAGCAAAGCGCACTGAGCCGAACACCAGTGTAAGTAGCCGTGCAACGACAACACCGCTACCCACTGTCTTTTGGATCCATTTCCGAAAGTAAACCGACAACGTGCTTTAGAGTAAATTTTAGAAACTTTAACATCAACGCCTTTCTGTCCAATATATCCTTCCCTTTTCAGTCAGGCAGCGGTTTTGCTTTGTACCTGAAGGTAGTATGAGCTGTTGGTCATATGTCTGGCACGCCTGCTTCTGGGGAGTTTGGAAGGGCACCTCCATTTCCGATGATATCTCATTTTGCTTGCATTTTCAGCCTGATGAGACTTCTCCAGGGCCCCAATGTGTGTTTTCAGTGAGTATGGCTGGGGACGTTCATGTATGCTTTCTACATCCATATGATTGTCCTCTTCCAGACCACTGATGACTACTGGGATGTCCTGATCGGCATCCAGGGTTGTGCATTCCAAATCCTTTTGTTTAACGGCGGGCGCTTGCTCTACATCAGTAGAGAGGAAAATGCCCTGTAGATTGCGCTTACCACATGATAATTCCGAATCGAGGTTTCTCTGAATGAACTGCTGAATCGACGGGCCTAGGATCTAATTGGACGACAACCAAATATAAAATGATGCAGGTGCCAAAATCATTAGGATGCTCATAATAAGAGAAACTTGAACAATGTACGATATGTTCTGGAGACAATTTTTGGGGACTCACGGTGGAGGTCTAGGATCACAACGTGTTGCTGGTCAATATTGTATGAGTTTGACGCATTGAGTGTCCTACCTCCATAGACTCATTGGTTTAAGATATACGGCCATCTATTTCGACTTCATACAACCAATCTGCTTCTTCAAGGCCAACTGAATATGAGTCGCTAAGCATCTGTGTTTGTTTGTGCACCTATCATAATGGCTATGACAATGAGGAGACATACTGACCATCTGTAATTAGGCAATGGATAGTTTAGGCAATGAGTAATCAAGAATGCTGAATGCGAAACGAACCTTCAAGTTGTCATTTTCAGATGTCTCAAATTTCTTGCCTCCAGTTCCTGAATTGGTACTATGTCTTATATTTCTTCTTAATGGAGTCTGATCCATAGCCTCCTAGTGTTTGGTGGGTTTGGTGGGTTTGAGGTCAGGCCAAAATCCTGAAATAATATCATAGTTCCCAAAGAGGTTGAAATACTTACATAACAACATACACATTTTTTGTGTGGTGGAATAGGGGAAGGTCGTGGTTGAAATAAATATGTATCATCACATGAAATCGATATGGTTTCTGGACTATAAAATAAAAAAGAGCTGGGAGAAAACTGGCATAGCTGACCTTGTTTTCTCTTCTCGAGCCTGTTAAGGGTGGTTTGCATTCTACAATTTAAGTGTGCAACTGTGTCAACTTCTAGATGAAACATGTCGAGTTTCAGGCTATAGGATAACAGAGAGTGTTATGTAGAAATGAGAACAAAGAAATTCTATCCTGGCCGAGGAACGCGCCGAGTCACGGTACGTCATGTACCTTTGTCATGGTCAACTTGGGCTCAAATGGAGTTTGGAGTGGCACATTTGGTGCTCATTAGTAACTTCTACTTCGTGACATCTATCGATGGGGAGACCAAAGGCCTCTGTAAAGCTCCCCTCAGACTCAGGTGTCATGTGTGGACCCTCTGGTTCTGGAAAGAGCGCTGTGAAACTGGACAATGTCAGTACATATGCCTTTATGTCACCGTAATCTTACTCTAGTCAAAGTCTTCTGTAAAGATCCCCTCAGACTCAGGTGTAGTGCATGGGCCCTCTGATTCCGGCAAGAGCACTGTGAAACCTGACATTGTGAGTACGTATACGCCTCTATGTCATGGATATCTAACTCTAGTCATCTAACCTCATCACTAAAAGTATTGAGATTCAAGACAGAATCGTGAGCTTTACATAATATCCAGTTGCTGACACTTGTCGCTGTTTGATTTATTCGAATCATCTGATATCATACAGGCCCTCTCAAGACATGGTGAAATGTGGACATATCAGGTTCATCCCCAAGCACAAAGCCCCACCGTTACTGGCCATTTATTGATAAGACATGCTGCTCTTATTGGCGTGATAGACGATAGCATTCCTGTATTATGAATGTCTTGGTTGTCTACTAACAAACATGAACCTCCGGAAAAGAACATGGATGCCAGTGGGGGAACCAACATTGAAATCTGCTCGTTCAGCGCTCTCAAAGTAAGATAATCCCCAAATTTAAAATTTCCCTAATTCCACCAATTATGATCATTAAGACAGAAGCTAGCTTGAATTTGGATATACCAGATGGAACAGTTATCTCCTTTAAACTTGACGGAAAGGGGTATACAATGAATTTATACCTCTAGATACTCCATTGTTATTATTAATGTTTATCTTTTTGCAGAGCCATTAATTTGATTGGGATGTTATATGTGTCCTGAAGCAAATATTCACTGTCAAACAACTTACATAACTCAAATTCCAGGCCCCACATCCACACCTGCTGAAATAGATGAGGGTGAATGCAGTGGAGATACACCCACTGAGTGCAATTAGTTCTTGTTTTGATGCGTAATAACCGCTCACTTGAACCGCTAGGAAATCAAGTCATAAGCGGAAAGCATTCTCAGAGTCTGACCAACTTGAACCATCTCAGTCAAAGAAATCAAAGAAATTAAAGGGCAAGGGCAAGGCCCCACTGGAAGGGCCAGAAATTCTTCGTGAAACCATAGAAGAAGGAAGGGGTTCACGAGCGACTGAATGATTGAAAGTTTCTTTCACCTGGGAAGGGGGTTTCCGATTCCCTGAGGTTACGAAGGAAAGAATCGGCTTTTATTGGTGGGGTGTTTTTGCCTTTCAAAAGATCATCCCCCTTTTCCCATGGTAATCCAGGATCATGCATTTGGGTCCACAGTTTACATAAGAAAACCCTACCAGCTGAGCACGAAACATGGGTTTCCGGATGGTTTTGGGGTCTTGATGGGGTTCTTCTGGGAATGACCATATTTTTGGCACTTTCATTCTGCTTAGTCTGGGTGCAGCTGGAACCCTACACATAGGATTTATGTAGAGACTCTTCTGTAATCTACCTACCTAACTTCCTAGGTACTCTGATTTTATTTTAAAAATGTTTATTGTTTTTGTGATCATGGTATCTCAACACAATCCTGCTGGGATTGTAGTCGTGTGACCATGCTGTAGCAGCTGTGCATCCACAACTCACCAGCTGGTGCAAGTCTCGATTCCAAGGGATTTTAGCCATATATCTTAATTCATCATAGTCTGTGCCTCATAATCCAAGATTCTAGGTCTTTTCTGATTATCATATATCAGGAAAGTTGAACATAGGGGATGAGCACACTTATGATAAATTTCACTCTTTATTACTTGTGCCACATTGCCATTCATGGTTATCCTGGTGAGGATGATGGACCGCTGAGTTCACAATGTCAGTTCATATGTGGAACATAATGAGTTTATTGGTTGCTTGACAGGGTGGTCTCACCTAGTTGGTGCATTTATATTCATATTTTTCCAATTTTATGACATATCATAGTGGTATATATATATGCATGTGTAAAAGATTAGGAGCCTTGTTTTGTATGGATGTTTGAGTCTGTGTAGTGCTAACTGCTCATGGCAGTCAAAGGTGAACACTGTTTTTGGGGACCATTGATGATGCATGTATGCTCATTGAACATATGATTCTGAGTAGAGTGACCAAACCTGCACCTGTTCAGGGAAACAAGGTGATCGTTTATCACCAAGATCTTTGAATTTAAAGAAACACATTCACATTTATATACTAAACCTTGCCCCTTGATATCAAAATCCACTTTGATATCAGTACTATGGCCAATAATGTTAAGCAAAAGAAAAAAATTGACAAGGCTAAGGCAAAGTACAAATAAGAAATTAGTTGTCCACAGTGCCACTCACATTCACCAAATAGTATGTACTATATTAATTCAAGCATGTAGAGCCAGTTCCACAGCATGTGTGACCATTGCATTAATATACTGGCACAGCTGGAGCATGTTTGTAATCTCTGGAAAACCATTTATTTGTGCTGTGAAGATATGTGGTGCATGTGGTAATGCCATTCCACAGCTAAAGATGGTTTTGAACAGAGCTAAACAGCACAGTATTCACAGGAAATCAAGTGCCATGCTTGGTATTGCAGGAGCGGCAGCAGTGTGAGCAGGGGCTGAGCAAAATTGTTTACTGATGGAATACTGATGCATTCTCTCAGTCTCACAGATGCAAGATGATCAGGAGGCAACCACTATGTTGCACTGTTGCCTCAGCTATCCAGATGGAAGGCCCTGGGTAACAGCCAGCTTCAGCAAGATTGTTGACGCGGGGGGGCACCAAGGTGGCTGTGGTGCCTGTGTGTACTGATGGAATACAGGCACATCCTCTCTGTCTCACAGGAGCAAGGGAGTGGAATGGGGAGGTAGCCACAAGACTGCACCATTGCCTAGGTTATCCAATGGAAGGCCCTGGGAAATGGTGCTACCTTCAGCAGGGCTGTCAGTGCGAGCTAGCTGAGGTGCCTGTATGTACAGATAGAATGCAAATGCATCCTCTCTATCTCACAGATGCAAGGTGGAGGTAGCTGCGGGAGCACCATTTTCTAGGTTATCCAGATAGAAGGCCCTGGGAAATGGTGCTACCTTCAGCAGGGCTTCAGCAGGGCTGTCAGTGCAAGCTAGCTGAGGTGCCTGTATGTACAGATATATTACAAATACATCATCTCTATCTCACAGATGCAAAGCAGAGGTAGCTGCGAGAGCACCATTTCCTATGTTATCCAGATGGAAGGCTCTGGGAAATGGTGCTAGCTTCTATGGGGCTGTCAGTGCAGGGGTGCCGAGCTGGCTGAGGGGCCTGTGTGTACAGATAGAATTCAGATGCATCGGAGGTAGCCATGACACTGCACCATCTCGTTGGCACATCAAGCTGGTTATGGGGCCTTCCCATCATGCAATGATAGCAGATGCATCATCAACCATCTCACAGGTGCGAGACAGTGAGCAGAACAGGGAGGTGGCCATGTCACTACACCATTGCATAGACCAAGTTGGCTGTGGGCCTGTAGTGATGAGACAGTTCTGAACTGGTTCAAATGTTAAAATGAATAAGTATGGTGATGAACAACTAAAAGGTAAATACACATGGATGGGTGGGCAGGTGTGGGTGCATGGCAAATATGGCAGTAGGGGCATGGGTGCCGGTGTGGGTGCAATGGTGGTGGCAAAAGGTGTGCATTCGTGTGTGGTGGAGGTGGTGAAGGAACAGAGGGGCGTAGGAGGGCAGCAGCAGTGCATGGAAACAATCACAAATCCTGATATGGTCCAAGTATTGTGATTCCCTATATGATGCTCCACACCAGCTAGTTCACCTGCCACATGTTGATGCATCAAAATTTATATGTCATGTACAAGCATGTTACACCGGAGGGCATCCAAGCATTGAGTTGCAGGATGAAATGAAATATGTTCATGGTGTGTTTGAAGGTACTTTTGTATCCAAATTGTTATTCACAGCCTGGAATGCTCTTGATCCACTTTGTGAGTGGATTTATGTTGTAACAAGCATTTATATTGATGTTAGTGCAGATTGTGCCTGTATTGCATGGTATATTGCCATCAAAGCTATTCAGAATTTCATAAGTCAACATGAATTGCAAAGATTATTATTATTTGCTCATATGGACATGTGCCAGCAAATTGTGCATTGCAATAAATATGGCCTTTTAGTAAGGCAGGTCATTAGGCTCTCCATGTACCAAGCCCAAAGGATAAAGAGATACACATTCCACACTTCAAGAATAAGTATGGATGTACTCCAACTAATGAAGGTTTCTCTCCAAGGTAGCAATACCTTAGGGCATAGTAGTGAATCATCATACACTGTTGACATATCTAATAGAGTCCCTATGGGACACAAGGGTGGTGGAGTGCCCAAATTGAATCCCAGCCCCAAATCATCACTAAATTTCACTGGACTTGAACTGTCTCAATTCACCACAGCCCTGCAATTGGGACTATTTAAAGGCACAATGAGATATAAATATGTGGATTACATTGGTCTCACTGATGCAACATTGAAAATATTTGCGGATCCATTGCTCTGAAGTGTGGTCATCCCCATTAAACAACTTGCCTTCAGACTTCCCATTAAGCATCTGCGTCCCATAGCTGAGAAACATTATATTACTGTGAGCAATCGTACCACACTCAAAGAATTGCAGGCAATTTTCAACAATTATGAGGATTGTACATCCTGCAAACTTTATGTGTCTGTCTTTAAAGATAGCACTGTAATGGTAGATAAAATTCCCAGTGCAACATCTAAGAAAAATGGGTCAAAATTACCCACAGCTAAATCTAAAAAAAAAGTTACCATCAGGTTACAAAAGCAATGGTCACATGTGAAAACAATTCCACATGTCAATGCTGAAACTCTACATCCAGATGAACCTTTTCCACCACCACCTCAATTAAGAGAAGATTATAATCACAAAATTCGTGGTTTCATTAAAGCTACAGATATGAAATCACAGATCCATGAAATAGGCCGCCGTGTATGTGGTACACTAACTAAATTAAGTGATGCCACTTTAGCAAAGGCTGCACAAGTAGATTGGAGTATTCTTGACCAAACAGGGCAAGGGATAACTATAAAAGAAAGAAAGAAAGGGACAGATGAATGCACAGAGTGGAAAGGACCTGTGGTTGACAAGACCTGTGCACATATTTGTCCTGATTGCTTGTCAAAGCTTAAAAAAAGGACTGTGCCTCTGATGTCCCTGGCCAATGGTAACTGGCTTGGGAAAGTACCCATACAGCTCCGAGGTTGAGTTATACTGAAAAATTGCTTATTGCCAGAGTGAGAAAGAATTATTGTGTGATCAGAGTGGAGTCTGGTTTCTTTAAGATGTGTGCTAATGCAGTGTTGTTTCCAAACCCAACCCCTAAAATTTATCAGGCTCTGCCAATTAACCGTGATGAGTTGGATGAAGTACTGGCCTTTGTTTTCACAGGCCCAACTAAACCAACCAAAAAAGAACTTCATAGGACCCCCTTTGCTTGTGCGCTCAAATAAAGTTCATGAGGCTCTGACATGGCTTAAATGCAATCATAAAGATTATTTTGACTTGGATATATCTATTCACAATTTAAACTCTTACAAGGACAATGAGATACCAGTGACTATTGAATACCATGAGTCTCATTCCAATAAACATGCTCAGTCCACAAGTATTCATGATCTTAAAGTGGAGGAAGGTACAACAGAAGGTGACTGTCCCTTCGTGGTTCATGGGCTCACAGGAGATGAGCTTCCTATTCATGACAGCAAAAAGTTAATAGCTATTGCCATGGAGCATTTACAAAATGAAGGAAGTATGTTAGGTGTGGGTCAAGCCAGTTGGCCTGCTTCAATATATGACCACCCTCAACTTTATCCACAAGTATTTTGGCTGTTTCCATATGGTCTTGGTGGAATTGGAAACATGAATGGTGCTGTGAAGGTCCCAGACAAGCTGTGCCTTAAACATCTCATGCTTTACCATGATAAAAGTTTTCAGACTGACCCTGACTTCCCTTTGTTGCATTTAATCACAGGAAAATTAAAGATTCTTCCACTGGGAGTTTCTTATTGGCAGATAGGATTCATTTTGATAGCATTGTGGATCGTCTGCTCTCTATTAGTACCCCAGTGATGACAAGTATGACCCATTGATGAAAAATAACGAAATGGTCAAGGCTGTGACTGTAGAAGAGAAAGCATTTTACCAACTACTTAATGACTTGGATCATGTTTCGGCTCTGGAACAACCAGAAAGTTCATGTGGGAATGAATGTTGGTCATTGTTGGCTTATCTAGGAGCTCCAACATGGTACATCACATTTGCCCCTGCAGATGTCAAACATCCCATTGCTCTGTACCTTGCTGCACACAAGGAAAAAATAAGGCCAGTGTTAAACACAGAGGATGCTCATTACAAGCTAATAGCTGACAATCCTGTTGCGAGTGCCAGATTCTTTAACATCCTTGTTCAAGCTTTTCTAAAGCATGTACTAGGTCATAATGAGAAGGAAGCAGGTTTATATGGATGGAGTTCAGGATATTATGTCGCCCTCACATTGCATCTGCACATGCTACTGTGGATTCAGAACAGCTTGTCACCACTTGAAATCAGAGCACGCGTTATGGATCCAACCTCTGATTTTCAAAGGACACTTGTAGAATATTTAGAGAGATCACATCAAGGAGAATTTTTAAATGGTACAGTGGAGGATGTCTGGGAAAGAATAGACAGTGCCAAAGACATGAAAGGGTATATGGACCCAACAACAACTTTACCGGGCATGCCTCCATTGCCTTGTATTATTGGTAATTGCAAAAAATGCCCACATTGCAAGACAGATGATATATGGTGGCAAAAATTCTATGGAGAGGTGGATGACCTTGTTTGGAGATCCAACCGACATTCATGTGGTGAAAAGACATGCAAGAAAAACAAGTGGCGAACTTGTAAAGCACGTTTTCCCAGAGAGCTTCATCAACACAGTGAGGTTGATCCTAAGACTGGCCACATCAATCTTAAAAAAGGTGAAGCTTGGATAAATACATTTACACCCATTGTCACATATCTTCTTAGATGCAACAGTGATGTGACAAGCCTACTGTCTGGAACAGCCATCAAAGCTGTGATTGCATATGTGACAGATTATGTGTCTAAAAGCCCTCTCAAAACATATGGTATATTTGAATCCATAAAAGATATTTTGATAGGAATGCTGAAATGTTAAACAGTGAAAAGCCCAGACAAGAGAAAGCCTGTAAGCTGTTGACATCTATTGTAAACTCAATGACAACCAAGATGGAAATTGGTGCCCCAATGGCCAGTGCATACTTGCTAGAGCAACCGGATCATTATACCTCTCATATATTTAAACCCTTTTATTGGATGCCATTTGTCAGGCAAGCCCAAAGTTCATGGCCTATTCAAACAGATTCTAAGATACCTGAGTTGGTATTGCCCATACAAAAAGACCAAGTGATCTTAGGAGTAGTGAAAGGGCAATATGCAGCATTTTCAGTTGTATCAGACTACACATTAAGACCAGAATTTTATGATGATATTACTGTCTATGACTGGATGCCCAGGCTCATAAAGAAAAGGGCCAAGTGAAACTTCCTCCACCTGATAAAGATGATGAAACACAAGTGGATTTAGAAGGTGAGCGATATATGTCAGAATATGACACTGAAGATGAGGGACATGGAACTGCTTCTCCAAATCCTACTGGTCCATTGACTCCTGGAGAACGTAAGCGCAAGCATGTAGAGGATTACAGTATAGATCAAGAGGACACAGATGACATCATAGATGAAGATGAAATTACATTAAATGATATGAAATTCTTGGATGGTCACCCACAGTGAGATTCACATAGAATAAAATTTTCCCCTGACAGGCAAGGATTAGTTCCTAATTTCCTAGGTGGTACAATACCAAGGAGAGATAAAGGGGACCATGAATATTACTGTGCAACAATGTTGACATTATTCAAACCATGGCGCACTGGATTTGATCTCAAGAATGATTTTGAATCATGGGAAGATGCATTCGCCTCTTATACTTTTACAGATAGACAACTGCAAATAATGAGTTTTATGCAGATAAGATTTGAGTGCAATGATGCCCGAGATGATCATCGTTCACAATGTCTTAAGGGCCATGCTGTATCAAGAGACAACATTTTTTTTGATGATGACAATGACCAAATTGAAGATGACTATGAGGATCTACTCTATGGGCAACTGGACTTGACAGACATGCAATTGGAAGATGTTTTGAATAAAGGGCACAAAACATTAGCTAAAGAACATGGAATGCACACTGCTGAGCAGATTGCAATGACTTCTGGGTGGCTGGATGACTGCTTAGATAACCTGCCACCCCTTGAGGAGTGCATACCCATTGATGGGAAGGAAATACCCCACCAGAATGGAGAATCATTCTAGAAAATGAGAAAGAAAAGGCATATAGATGCCTGCCTACATAATATAAGTC
>MU134604.1:0-62330 GCA_015039355.1 Ramaria rubella
AGGACCATTCAATGAAATATCAAAGCAAGATTTATGGGCAAGGGGATGTACGAAGAGTTGTGCTATCATTTATGAAAACAAGGCATGAATAAAACTGATACATTAAGGTACACAGACACTCTCTACCACACAAGTAGGCTGACAGAGGAAATGTGGGAATTGTACCTGCTGGGCGCATGCCACAGCCCACTTACTGCTAGTTTTCTATTAATTTTTTAAACCATGAAAATCCCTTGTTTGGGTCGGGACACTCTAGACAACCATTCAGTGGTCCACTGTGTCCAGAGTATTTATAATATTTTATTTGTATTTTTACTAATTTTTCCTGACCACAGAAGGGCTGAGATTGAGGAGAACAGGCTGCTGGGGATCTTGTGTGTTGACAGGTATGTGAAAGAGCAAAAGAGTTTTTTAAATATTACATAACTGCCAAAAAAATAAATGAGTGAGGATGAGGTCTTGTTTGACATGAGGGCACTTCATGACATTACAGGTATGAGCACTGCTAGCTATATGCATTAAGAGATGAAGGTATAGAAATATCGTTGTTGTCTAATAGTTGTGTTGTTCATTATGTGATTTGTGTCATACATTCAATTCTCATGTTTGATGGTAATTTTTGGCTTGTCACAGTGAAGCCAGGAAGCCATTTTGGTGCATGTTCAGGAGGTGTATGAGAAGTCAACAACAGATTTAGGTGTCACTATTCGTGTATTTTCCCTTTCTTTTTCAATTAGTTATGGTAAAAGAATCATGTATGCATATATACCACATAACACTGCAAGATTATGCTAATATTTGCCTTGTATTTACACTGTCCTTCCACATGCCCATTGATATTAGAAGACACATATATTGTGTTAATTTATGATGAAGGCTGCCAACCCCCTCCTGCTTCCTCCCCCTTCTTCCTATCCTCTCAATAAACTCAATTTATGGTATGGTCTTCCTTGGAATAAATATATATTTTGAAGTCTGAAAATTCCGAAAATTAATGACTTAGAGATTTAAAACTGACGGAACTGCCAGGCAAAATGGAAGAGTCCGCACGGGAAGAATTAGGTAAGGCGCCTAAAAGTTTAGTGTGACACTTTTGACCCACAGTGGTCCCACACTGGAACCGTGGACGCCAAAGACATGCAGACATGGCCACCGCCGTTCATGACATGTGGCATGGCCTCGACCTCGATGATGAACCCAGACGGGGCCGCCAAATGGGAAGTCCAAAGTGCCGCCGCTCTACATCTCACTGATGAGACGGGACCCTTGGACAACGAGCCATACACTCAAAGACAGGTACACCACTGGAGACGCTAGTCTCTCAAGGACCAGAGCAAGCAAAGGTGTCATGTCATGTACATGAACGTCTATCTATGGTCAGTCCCCTGGACTGGTCCAAGTACCCCCCCCCGAAGCGATGTGTGTCCCCATGCATCTGAAGTTGGAGGATGTGGGGGAAGAGGGATAAAGAGGGATGGAAATGAAGGGAGACAGAGGAAAAAGGAAAAAAAAAAAAAGAGAAGAGAAAGGAAGAGAGAAAAAAGAAAGAGAAAAGGCCATTAGCCCTCGTCTGGGAGTTCTTCTATCGTAGTTTTTTTTTTGTCAGCTCGGCTTGTCTCTCTAGTTCAATACGTTCTAGTGCTGTGCCCCGGTTTGGGATGAAACGGTGCATGCAGCGTCCATGGACAAGGATTCCGCCTTCCGTCGCTTCTAATGTGTTGACCGAGTAAGCATTGATGTGTCGCGACATGATTCGCATTGGTCCAGACCATCGTGGGGCCAGCTTGTTGGCTACGGCGTATGACTTGTCTAGTTTCTCATCATAGACCTGTACTACATCACCTGGCTGGAAGTCGACTGCATGAACTTTCTTGTCAAACTTTTGTTTGCAGAGGAAGGTGTGATCGATGGTGCAAGCATATCCATCACTTCGTAGGGTGTCCACAAAAGCCATGTGTGCTGTGGTGGTGGGCTCAGAAGCTGGTCCTGCCCCTGCACTCGCATCTGCTGGCCTCTCCGTTAATGTCATTCCAAACATTAGTTTGCAAGGGGCATATCCCAGTGAGGGTAGTATGCGGGTGTTCAGTTGTTCAATCGCAAGGTCAAAGTAGTCTGGCCAGTTATGTGGGACTCGTTTGGCTGCTACTTTTTCATCTGTTTCGTCTTCCGCAAAGGATGGGTTGCACAGGCAGCGTAGTCTGCCTATCAGTAGCTTGTTTGTCTCTTCCACAAGCCCGTTTGTCCACGGTGAGTACAGTGGTGTGTGAGAGTATGTGATGCCTTTTGATTTGCAGAAGTCAAGGACCTCCTTGCAGTCGAAGTGGGATCCGCCATCTGTTGTGAAGAGCTCTGGCGTCGAGAATTGCCATGTGATCTTCTGCAATCCATCTACCGTAAACTTTCCGGTCCCCACCTTAGTCGACTTGAAACCCCAAGCGTATCGCGTGTATACGTCCACAAAGAGTAGGACCAACTTGTAACCTCCATTCCCAGTCTGTAGTGATAGGTAGTCGCTTGTGAACATCTGGAAAGGGTGTGCCCTGGTCAGCGGTTGCAGTGGGGAGTGTATGTGGCGTGCGCCATATGCCTTGCATGTTGAGCATTCGGTAATCGCCTCAACAACATCTCGGCACATCCGTGGCCAGAAGTGGGTCATATGGAGTTGCATCTCACATAGGTCACGTCCCCAGTGCCCCTCTTCGTGGCAGGCCTTTGCCTTGTCTTTCCCCTCTGCCGCTGTGATGCACTCAACCCTCACTGACTGGTGTGTGTTCTTCCCTCCCACTCGCCATAGCTTTCTGTCATCTACCATGTACTCAAGCGATTGCTGGCATGCCTGGCATGATTCTGCTGTGGTGAGTGTTGTTGTTGTTTGCAGGGTTGTGAGCCAGGCGGCGATGTCAGCGAAGTATGGGTCATCAGCGAAGCATTCATGGACTTTCCGATTGCCCTCATCTGCCGTCATGATTGTGAATAGGTCGTTCCATACCTCTTTCTCCTCCTCCCAGTCAGGCGTGATCTCTATGTCTTCTCCTTCGCCCGACGTCTCCTGTCCTTCGTCCCATTTCCTGCTCAGGCCGTCTGCTTGGTTCTCCATCCCCGCTCTGTGTTTGATGCTAACAATATTTCGCATGACTATGGAATTCTTCCATCTTGTATGTGTTTTTGACAAGTTGTCATTGCTCAGGAAGTCCCGCAAAGCCTGGCAATCAGTAACAATTTTGATGGGTTGTCCAAAGATTGTGCTGTCAAATTTGCCAAGTGCGAAGTGTAGCACTGCGAATTCGAGTAGGAATGGTGCGTAGTTCTCTTCTGTGCGTGACATTCTTTTTGAGCCATATGCCACCGGGCACTCTATGCTTTTGGTCACCCCTTTGGCGTCTGTTATCTCCCACATCTGTGATAGTGTGGCCCCAAACCCGAACTTTGCACCATATGTCATGATGATGAAATTGCAGTCGTATTGTGGCAACTTGAGGACTGGCTCTGAGGTCAGTACTACTTTCAGTTTTGCAAACACTTGTTGCTGTTCCATGCCCCACTGCCAGGTTAACAGTTCCTTAGCTAGGGCCCGTTTGTAGCTTCCTTGTGTCGGTTTGCTCCCTTTCGGGCCTCCTGGGCAGACGTTCCGTGTCAGGTCGCTAAGTGGCCTAGCCATTTGAGCATAGTCCTTGATGAGGTGTTGGAAGTGCCCCGTAAGTCCCAGGAAGCCTAATAACTCAAGTGCGTTCTTGGGGGCTTCCCAGTTTAAGATTGCAGCTACTTTTGTAAGGTCCGGGCTGATCCCAGTGGTGGAGACGACAGCTCCAGCAAATAGGACTTCAGTCATGAATAACTTTGTCTTTGTTGGCTTGATTGATAGGTGTGTTTCTCTGCAGCGTGTGAAGAATCGGTGTAGCTTCTCCATTTTTGGTGTGAAGATATTGCCGGCGAGCGCACAGTCGTCGACCCACAGTTCGACATCCCATCTGATTAGGCCACCCAGTGCAGTGGAGACCATCTCCCCGAAGGTATTTGGGGATCCTGTCAGGCCAAGGGGCATTCGTAGGTATGCGTAAAGGCCTCGCCCGGGTACTTCAAAGGCCGTGAATCCAACATCCTCTTCCTCCATTGCCACAGCATAGAACCCTAGCATGAAGTCGGCAATGGACACCCACCGGTGACCTGCAATTCATTGTTGTTTCGCTCCCAGGTCACCCATGGGGAAACTGTGCTGTGGGGTTTCTGTGTTTATGCCAATGTAGTTGTGACAGAGGCGCCACTTGGCCTTCCCTGCCGGTTTTGTCTCCTCTTCCCCTTGCTTCTTCTCTGTGACTTCCATCCACATTGGTGGCAGCCCCGCTGCCACACATTCCTCATTTGCCCTCACTCTCAGCTTGTTCACTGACAGCCATTTTGGTCCCACTTCTTTTGGTGCCAGGAGGATGGGTGATACCCACTTTGCTGCAGCGGTGGGGATTTTCTTGACTATCCCGGCTCCTTCCATGTCATCCAGTGTCTTATATAGCCACTCAAGTTGTGGTTCTGACAGTGGCTTCTGGTTGCTCCACCTGGGTCCCCGTAGATTGGATGGTACATTTAGGGCATGCCATATGAAGTCTACCGGCTGTACTTCCAAGAGTGACAGGGCGAATATGTCTACATACTCCTGTATCAGGTTGACGAGCTGGGGTTATGTCTGTCCCGATCGTCACGGCCTGGACGACTTTCTTGACCTGTTTGGGGTCCATTCTGTCTGTGTTCTTGTTCACCTCCTCTAGTTCTCTTGCAAACATCATCACCTCTACTATTGACAGTTCGGCCTCCTCATTTGCCCGTTTTCTCTTTTCTTTTGTCTTTTCCTCTCCTTCATGTGTCTGCTTCTGACTCTCGCCCTTCGCTTGCCTGTTTCGTTCTTTCCACATAGCGTCCAGCAGCTCGTCATCTCTCCTTTGCCTTCTTCTTGACTCCACCATGACCTTGGCATAGGCTCTCATGGTTGATATCTCCTTTTGTGCCCGAGCTTCTTTACGGCTTCTGGCTGCCTGTGCCCCTGGGAGTCCCTCCGGCTGCCCCGTGTGTTCCTTTCCTTCTGCACTCTCCTCTCCCTCTTCTCCTGGGCCTACAGTCATCCTTTCATATACCTCCTGCTTTGGCTTGGTCTCCGTTTTTGCCTCATTTCATAGTGTTATCACCGTGCCATTGGGTTCTAACGTATGTAGCGTGTCAGTGGTAAAATCCTGAGTGAGTCCCACTGATGCCAGCCATGGTTTCCCTAGGAGGAGTTTGAATGCTCCCACCGATTTGAGGATTTCAAACCCGCCAATCGCTGAAATATTATCCAGGGCGATGTATCCTACCCAGCGCCCCTGGGATGGGATTATTGCCCCATTCGCCATCTTTGCGCGCACTCGGGAGGGTGTCAGTTCCCCCAGTCAGTGGTCAAGTGTCTGCCATGTACTTGCATCTATGGCGTTCATCATCACCCCTCCATCTGGGGTTGCCATCAGTGTAACTGGCATTTGTTCCCTGCTCGAGACTATTGCCTGGTGTATGAACGGTGTTGAGTGTTGTTTGAGGGTGTTTAGTGAGAAGAGGGGGAGCGTGCATCCCGGCATGTACGTGAAAAATGAGTCATTATAAAAGTTCTGTGTATCTGACATGTGTGGCGGTTGCTCTCTCCTCACTTCTCTACTATTCGTCTGTCCCTGGCAGTTGTACCACCTGTTCGTAGATGTAAATGCATTGGGTGGGGTTGAGTGCCAGGGGGTTGGGGTGGTCATTCTTGTCTCTCTATTGGGTTGGTGTGTGGGAGGGGGAGCTACCCAGTCTATCGCTCCACCTCCTGTCCTTTTCCCTCACTGTTCTCCAGCATTAATATCAATTCCTCCTCTCCTACTTCCTCTTTCTCTCCGTTCTCTGTCGAAATCCAAAACAGGGGTGAGCTTGATATGGATGTGTTTGGCGTTTGTGTGAAGTGAGTTTTTGAATATATGTTGCGCCTGTACTGCTGTTCACATTGTTCAAGCGGCTCATTGCGGCAGGAGAACATGTTGTGGGAGGGTTTCAGGCTTCCCACATCTGGAACAGACATCCCTGCTTGCAGGGAACAAGCCTGCGGAGAGCGGGTAGCCTGAGTTTGCATGGGGGTGACCACCCGGGTGCGCTGTTGCCCATTCCTCTCGTGCCCTCACTACATTTTCTCTGTTTATAGGCGTGTCTGGTGGTGGGGCTTGTGGTGTGTCCTCAATGCACCTGGGTTTTGGTGTGAATGGGGTGGCCGGAGTGGCTATCCCTGTAGCTATCAGTGGTGTTGTCACTAGGGGTTGGTAGTGTGGTGACGGTGACATCAATGTTGTCAGTGTATACACCTGGGCTTTGTTACGGCTTGCCCACGTTTGATGAGGTTGTGGCATGGGGATGTTGTCCCGTATATACATCTGTGTGAGCTGTGTGGTCAGGTCCGTTTGATGTGTTTGCACGAACTTGATGGTGTCATATATACATTGTTCGTCATTTATCTCTTCTCCGGTGAGTTGTCTCAGCATATTTGTCCACTCCCTCCATGTTGTGGCTTCTGTTGTGCAGCCACGCATGATGCGGCAGGAGGGTCATTCGGGGTCAGAAGGTTGTTCATAACTTTATCCAAATGTGCATTTAATTTATGATGTATTATAACCAACACATTTAAAAGCTATGTTTCTGAATATAGATGGACATTCCAAATGAAGTAGAATCATTAGAAGTTCTATGTTTATGTTCTATTTAAATATCTGTTATGTACATTCAGGATTTTTAGGATAAATGTACATAAGAGATACATATAATCTCAGTTCAGATATGTTAGAATATAGAAGCCCTACAACAATGTTTTACAAGTATAAATCAACAATGATGATATAGAGTGCAACTAGACATGATGTGTACTATAGTATGTTAGATGTACAATAAAAGTTATTACTACATTGAGATAGGCCTGTTGAATAAAATGTGTATCATTAGCAAAAGAAAGATATTGTATAAAATTTTTAAAAAATTTAAATTGTACATATGTATCAATAGTTAGTGTAAACATTAAAATATATGTAAAGCTATTAATTCTGATGTGTGATTGAGATAATGTACATTTATTCTGCTTGTTTGCAATCTCAATACATGTGAATGACCCTCCAGATTGAGTCTGGGAGCTGTCTCATCACTGAGCTGATCATTGCGATGTCAGGTGTGCCCCTTTTGGTGCATCGTCTGCCCAGTTGGTGAAGCTCATTGGCATATGCATCGTGTGCTTGTCTCTTCCTCCCGTTCACTTCCACTTTTGTCCCTACATCCTTGATGTTGAAGTTATGTGTTTCGAATGCCTCCCATTTCTCTGCATATGACTCATGACATTGCTGTTCTGGTGGCCACCTAATCGTGAACAGGGCTTCGATGACAATCCAGCTTTGTTGTTGGTCGTCTGTCAGTGTCATGAGCCATCTCTCCCCTGGTTCGTTGGGTCTCATATACCCCGCAAATAGGCCTGCCGCTAGGCGGTCCCGTTGTGCTGCTGCTACCGTTGACGTCCTCGTTAGCATGTGTAATTGAAATTTCTTCTTCCATAGTTGTGCGTCTTCCGATCCGTCTCCATAAAACATTTGCAGTCCATCTACTACATCCTCTCCCGTGACTTGGTTGTTTGACATTGTATATGTGTTGAGTGTGTGTCTTTGGTCGTGTTTTTCATTGTGATATGTGGAGTCTGTATCTGATGCCTCTGCCCAATTTGGTTTTCAGGGGTAATGAAACATTCCAGCATGGTTTAGAATGGTCTTATAGCTGCCTTAGAGTGGTCTGGAAGAAGAAAGTGGTTCAAATCTGTTGGTGTCACCACTTGGAGATGCTAGTCTCTTGAGGACCAGAGCAAGGAAAGTGTGGCCCTCATGTACATGGGTGTCTATCTATGGTCAGTCCCTTGGACTGGTCCACCGCACCGTCAACTGGCCACAGTGAACGACCAGCTCACACCAGCAGCAGGGGCACAAGCCCCACGTCAATGCCACCACCCGTGGCAACCTCGCTCCACCATGACCACACACCCTGCAGTGCTCCACAGCACTCACCACCATGCCCCTCCATGTGGATTCTCACCCCCAACAACTCCTTGTCGCTTGGTGTACATGCGTTCTA
Source organism: Ramaria rubella (assembly GCA_015039355.1). NCBI lineage: Eukaryota > Fungi > Basidiomycota > Agaricomycetes > Gomphales > Gomphaceae > Ramaria > Ramaria rubella. The sequence goes on from MU134604.1 coordinate 8,146, forward strand.
GCAGCACCCCTGACCCCAGCTGGACTCTACTGCCCACCCCACGCCCACCGCAGTGCCGCACTGACACGTCTGTGGCCATATGTGCCCTCACACACCCTCACCACTTCGTCCCTGTGCTCCTACATGCTCTCACACCCCAGACTGTACCCACAGCCATCACGCAGCCCCCACAGATGCTCAGATGCACGTGTGCATGCCACCACTCCCGCTTCACCATCTCACAATGCCCCACCCCACCTCGACCACTTGCAGCTGCTCAGGGTTCCTCTCCACCATCCACAACCCCAGTGGACCCCCACCACCTGCCGATCACAAGCCATACCACAAGTACACCCACACACTCTCGCTTGCGCCACTGATGCCAACCACGACCTGCACACGAGCAGTCTTGTGTGTCAACGTCGAATTGGAGAATGGGTAAAGGGAGAGTGCGAGAGGGGAGAGAGGGGAGGGGAGGAGAGGGAGGAGAAGGTGGCGAAGTTGTCCCAATGACGCCACCACCACACGTCCCCCAACAACCACGACGACGACTCAAACTGTACCAACGTGTGGAACAATTGATATGCTGTTTGTAAGGGGAACCCCTCATACTGCTCCTTTTTATTCTCCTTCTCCTATTTGCCTCTCTTATTCATGTTCACCCCTTCTATCCCCATTTCCCTTTTATCTCTCCTTTCTCCTTCCTGTCGTTTCTATCTAATATTCCCATTTCCTTCCTCCCCTCCTCCTTCCTACTCACTTCTACAGCTGGCGCTTCTGTTCGCGATTTAAGCACCCACTTACGTGTGCAAGGTGGAATCTACCTGGGCTACGTCATAGGTCACGTGACTTCCATTTTAAGCGCCCAAAACGTTCAGTCTGTTCGCAGTCTTTCCTTAGTTAGTAGCTGCCTCGGCAGTGGGAGTCCTTAGGCTTTTCTCTTTGGATTCCCATCTGCCAGGCCCTAGTGTGATATTCCACTAGCCCCAGAGGTTGCCCTTATACTGTTGTTGTTCTATGAAGACTCAATTGACTAGTAGTCGTCGAATTGTGGCCTGAATAGCTTTGCTTAACATTTATTCTGCATATGTTTTAGAATATGAATCCATGTACTCCCACTTTGTGTCTTATGAATGTGAGGTGTCATGATGTATTAGCTGTACATCGCGTACAGCTAATACGTCACTTGTCTGACTATGGATTCTAAAATTGGCGAATCTAGCGCCACCAAATAGTTGGTGCCACTATGTATTGCATATGTTTGAGTATTAGTGCTCAATTCGGTTTCTTCAAGAACACAGAGATATGTTTTTCTCTGCTCACTGCAACCCTACTTTTTACATATACTCTGCCATGGCCCATATCTCACATTCAGACTGACTGTTGACATCTCAGCCTGCAATGCGAGAACATAGGTGAGTTGATGGTATAATACATGCACCAGGGATGAGTGCTGACCATCACTGTTTAAAGTTAGTTTTTGTTCTTGCTCACAAACAGGCTATGCTCAAGTTTCAACTCTGTAATGAAGATGATCAGCAGTGTGAATGGGGATCTGCCATTCTCTAAGCACTTCCTGCTGTGCAGAGAAGCATGTTTGGGTTTTGTTACGATTCCCGAGGAGGACGAAGTCTGACAGGAATCGTTTGTACCGTCCTGTAGGATATCAAAAGTTCATTCGCCTTTCTCTATTGCCATTCCCACAAATAGAATTGATTTGACTTTTTTGTTCCCACGATTGAAGTTCCCACACTCAAGATAGGGTTTGCTAGTTCATGATGGTCCCAATTTGGTATCGGCTGCGACCAAAAATAGCCTGGGGATTCTCTGCACTATCGCACTTCACCCACTAGTTTTTAGGAGCTGGTTCATTGCAGTTAAGCTTTTCTGTAGATAATAAGACAATTGCCCTTTACAGTTTCTGAAACCATGCTTTCCTTCTCACATTAGAGCTGGAAAGTGATCAAGGAAAAATGGTCACGTGATTGTACTATCTGTGATCCTGACTTATTTATAGACACTCTTGTTCTAAAATTGATAGACATGCAAAAAATGTCAGCAGCATTTGAAATACATGAAGCTTCTGGTTTATTTTTCTGAAGTATATTGGGGGATGTGATTTTTTGCAAATGCCCATGATTTTGGTCAGTGATTATAGCCTGCAGGTATGCATTTAACCTGAAAAATTATCCATGTAGACAGAAAGAATAAACATGGGAGCTCACTGAAGAGATTAAAATTTGGATGCTTGAAGGACACTCATATTACCTACTACATACAAGGTGAGTGAGCTTGAGCCTGAGGGCAGTCTATCACTGAACATATTACAGGTTGGCTATGTAAGATGAAACTGAGCTTTGTCAGTGTATCTGTTGAATGTTCATAACTGGTGATTTGGTTCTACATGTGGAAGTTTTCCCAAGTATGTGTGGCATTGTGTGCTGTATTTTGTGATAGGCTACAGGGACAAAGATTTCCAAGAGAGGCTATGGCACATATTCATCTGATATGTATTCCGTAAGGCTATACTTCCATATCACACCACTGAACTAGGTACATCACTATATGGCAAGTGGATTAGAGTGGATTCCCATGTGCTTACATAGGGGCAGCATGTATTTCAATCCACTTCCATAGCTGGAGTGGATTCCGGTCTTGTAGCGACAATGACATGTAGTTTGGAAATAAATACTGGTATGGGATTTCCTCTTATTTCTTTCTTCGTTCCATTAGCAACTCCCTCAGATATATACATAGGTTTGTGTAGTCTAAAATATTGAAGGGGTGTTCCAAAAAAAAAACCTCCTGATCAGCAAAAAATGCAATAACAGGTAAGATGCATTGTGAAGTCATAGCCACCTTGTTGGTTGTTTAGACAAAGCCTGTTATGAGGTGTGTGCAAAGCACTCAGCACTGACACATGAGGAGCAAGCATAAGCAACTTTGCACACACATGAGTTCTCTTTGTGGACATGTAAAGGGAACCTCATTTCATGTAGTTCTACACTTCTCTATTCTCCCTTCTTTCCATCTATTTTCTCCATTTCTCCTTGATGATCTCCCCTTCCCTTATCTCTTCACTCATGTGCGTTTAAATAAGTGTCCATGTTACATAATGGGATTGGAATCCAGCTTTGGACACAACAAACCTACCTGTAAGGCTGTAAGGTGAAGAATGAGCAGTGGCGACTTCACATGCATACTAGTTTTCTGCACCAAGTGCTTAGACACACCTGCTACTACCCTACCTGCAAAGCTGTAACAAGGTGAATAATGAGCAGTGGCAACTGCATACACATACTAGTTTTCTCCACCAAGTGTTTTAGACACACCTGCTACCTGGCTCCTGGGTCCTGCAACAAGATATACATAGCACTTGGCACTGACACATGCAGGACTAGCTGCGGTGACTTTGCACGCACACTAGTTCTCTATGGGAACAGCACCCAGTGCTATAGACACCCTGATGTGATGTGCAAAAACTTACCATCTGAAATCATACCTGAACATTAATGGTAGCACTGGAAGCCCATAATTACATAACGGGATTGGAATCCAATCCCATTACATAATCTGGTGGTGGTTCTCCAAACAAAACATAATTTTGCTTCAGCCCAGCATTTTGTGCAGGGCAGGAGAATAGCCATCAAGCCAAACATGTCAGTAATGTCTCCCATGACATCTGAAAGTGCCTATGGTGCAATACAGTCAGGCATCATGAACACATGGATAGTGCTCAATGGGTGCACTTGCGAGCAACCCCTCTAAACTGCAAAACAAGCCATTTTGTACTCATATCAAACTAGCCAGCCTTGAGGCTGCAAGGGCTGAACAGGGGCACAGGATGGAAAGGCTACACACTCATGGTTAAAGCAATATTCTACAATGACAAGTGAAGGGTTTGGCTTACCAGCTGATGTTGGTGTGGCAAAAACATGTGGCAGTGGCAAGGGCACGTGGGGAGGTGTTAGGGCACCATTGGGGCTCACTAGGGGCAACTGCTTTTATCTGCATGTGTGTTGGGGCCACAGGGTGGTGGCTGCAGATGCCTGGGACACAGGGGGGTACAGGAGTATGTGGGGAAGGGTGCGAGGGCACAAGGGTGTATGGGGGTGGTAGGGCACCATTGGGGCTCACTTGGGGTGCCAGCGTTCATCTGCACACATTTTGGGGCTGCACCATGGTGGCTGCAGATGCCTGGGATGCAGGGGGGTACAGGAGCGCACGAGAGAGGGCATGAGGGCACAAGGGCGCGTAGGGGGGTGGTAGGGCGCCATTGGGGCCAACTAAGGGTGCATGCATGTTGGGGCTGCATGGTGGTCGCTGCAGATGCCAGGGACGCAGGGGGGTACAGGAGCATGGGCGAAGGCACATTGGTGGCAAGGTGCCATTGTAGTGGTGCTGCCGCTGGAGCAGCACCCCTTCTTGTGCGTTGGAGTGAGGCAGCCTCAGGCAGCACTGACATGCATTTTCTGTGGTATGTCAGCGATGAAAAATGAAAAATGAAACTGTCCACACGCACTTTTGGGGTCACAAACACCCGGGGCTGGTAGATCATCTTGAACCACTGACAGAAGTATGGTCATGCTGACAGTGCATGTTTCTGCACCCCATCCATTTGTTGATCTGTGTTATGTGTTGTCAGGTTGATCATGTGTGGTGGAGGCTGGTCAACATTCCATGGAGTCACATGATGGTTCCAATCATGCTGGCAGCCCATAATTACATAATGGGATTGGAATCCAATCCCATTACATAATCTGGTTGTTGAACGAAACATAATGTTATAATTCCCATATGTAATGGGATTGGCTTCCAATCCCGTTACCTAATCTTGTTGGAGGGGCGTATTTAATTTAATAGGAATGAAAATAGAACGACAGGGAATGGGAAAAATATAGGAAAATGGGGAAAGTAAGGGAGAGACATAAGGTTAAAGGATGAGGATTCCCTTGATAAAATACATAAGTGGATAAATGGACTCTGAATGACTCTGAATGAGAGCCTGTAAGGGGAACCCCATTTCATGTGGTTCTACACTTCCCTATTATCTCTTCTTTCTATCTACTCTTCCCCACTTCTCCCTTTCCTCCATTATCTCCCTTGCCCCTACCTCTTCATTCAAGTTCACTTAAATAAGCACCTATGTTTATGTAATGGGATTGGATTCCAATCCCATTATGTAACTTGGCATTGATTCTTCATTTTCACTCACATAAGTGCCTGTGTTACATAACGGGATTGGATTCCAATCTCGTTACATAAACACAGTGCATTCGTTCTTCATTTTCCTTTGCATAAGTGCCCCATTATGTAACAGCATTGGATTCCAATCCCATTATGTAATCATGGTACATTCCAGCGCTTATTTCCTTTAGGTAGTTATCTCAGCAGTGGGAACCTTAGGCTTTTCTCTTCCACTGGAGGCATGCCAAACTTTTCTGACCCAGAAAACCATACAGAAAATCTTCAGAAATGGTTGAGTATGCCAATGATTTATCTGGATGGGAAAACAGTGTGAAAACAGAATGTTTGCCAATGATTTTCTGATCCCAGGAAATTTTAATAAGATGACCCAGAATAACTGAAGAAATTGTGAGGAAAAACATGGGAAAACATGGGGAAAAAAGTTTTCTCAGGAATTTTCTCAATTTATTCTGAGTGATCTTATTAAAATTTCCTGGGATCAGAAAATCATTGGCAAACATTCTGTTTTCACACAGTTTTCCCATCCAGATAAATCATTGGCATACTCAACCATTTCCGAAGATTTTCTGTATGGTTTTCTGGTTCAGAAAATTTTGGCATGCCTCCAGTGTTCGGATTCCCATCTGCCAGTGCTCAGTGTGATATTCCACTGCTCCTGGAGGTTGCCCTTATAGAGCCCCCCTTACAATGATATACTATCTATCAGGTGGTGTTTTGCACACTATTCTTAGAAAGTACTACTCTCCAATGTAATTAAGCCCAGTGTCCCAAAAAAGTGTTGAGCAAATGCATGGGGATTGCCAGAGACAAGAGCAACAGTAATACGAATGAAATGATGAAACTGTAGTTATTGGGGAAATAGATAGCTATGTACTGCAATATTACACAAATATAAGCCAATTCTCTCCCATAATCAAAGCAGGGATGATATTCCCTGAAATGCAAATGCTGTGTCTGGATTAGAAGATGTGGCATATGATGTGTGGGGCCTTTCAGAGTCATGCAAATCATCTTGATGAGACCTGGGGTATTCAGCTTTGTAGTGTCTTTTGCCACCACAATTGTGATGGATAGCAGTAACAGACCTCATGGAGGCCATGCTCACCTTGATGTCCCTAATCATCACACGATGGCAGTGTTCAAAATGCCATGTTGTTGTAGCTGAATGTGAAGCCTATTATTTGGTTCAGCATTGCATGCCTCAGTTATGGGAGGAACATGTGTTGAGTATGAATCTAAACCTTGCGGAATTGTGGGGTCACACACAACACTGGTTCAACATGAGTCTCTGCAACAAACACAAAAAAACCTGCAGAAGATGTAGAAAACAGACTGGTGAAGGAATGTGCCAGTACATCACAGCACCTAAGCTGATTATTATAATCATGGAATACATTTCCCAAGCAATAATAGACAGACATCTGGAAGTCACAACTTTAGAACAGGGAGCTGGGATTATATACTTTGGCGGTGAGCACTTCATGGCTCAAATAGTTGACCATGGAATGAAAGTGTGGTATCATGATGGGATTACCATGAAAAGGTCTTGTACATATGAAGGAGATCTAAGTTCCCTGTCAGATGAAGAAATGTGGTTTAAGGAAGGCAGAAGAGCATCGTCTCTTATTTATTCTCATGTTTGATCAGATGGCATGAATAAGTTCTATGGTATGGCAAACACAAAGACAATGTTATGATGACATGTATTGCTGCACATGTAATATGTTTAAATATTTGACCATATCCATACAATGACAGTCCAGCACTGGTCAACCATTGTTTGTAAAGAGACAGCCTCAGCACAGGCCTAGTAGCTTGATTATGTAATGGGATTGGAATCCAATCCCATCATGTAATCAAGCTGGGCATAAAACCATATTACATAACAAGGGAATACAATCCTGTTACATAATGTTTCATGTTCACCAAATATGATATTTTTAACATCTAATTTTTCTCACTAGCCACCAGTGACAATACAAAATTTGCTTGGGTCAGCAACACGGTCCCCAAATAAGCAGCAGACCCATGTAAGGCAGGTGACTAACTAAGCATGCACTGGCAAAGGCTGAGACATCTCCATGAAAAGAAGTGCATCAAGCACGATTACGATGACGGCTTTTGTGATATCTGTTCTTGCCTCATCAATGTGCATACTTTTAGCCACCATATCTTGCAAGATGGCCTACACCAAGACCATCCACAAAAATTATGTAATGGGATTGGAATCCAATCCTGTTACATAATATTGCTTATATTTGTTCTAAACAACGCCAGCCCCACACACGTGACATACAGGTGATAGTCACGTGCAGCATTCCTAGCTTCAGTTCACTGCTGATTTCAAGCTCAATGACTATGAGAATGACACCCAGTTGCTAGTCCTCTTTATATCTATCAATGATTCTACCATCTTAAATTCAAAGTGAGAGGATATAACCATTGGAACTGTTTAGAGAATTTGTAGCTGTCATGAACAATACAACTTAGTTATGTAAACCACACCCCAGACATTTTATGGAAGAAAAATGAGGACCAATATACTTCAATGGAATTGTACCTGCTGAGTGGAGTTGCGGCCTGCTTCCTGCTAGTTTAATTTTTTTGGATAATCGGGGATGTCAATGTGGGGAGGATTTATCACTTACAAGTGCAGCTCAAAGCACTCACAGTTGCTCATGAGTTCTTCAGAGGATAATTGCACAAGGTAGTACCTTTGATAATCATTTTGGATATTCCTTTTGGTGAATCATGACTGTGGCCATTTATGTACCTCTTTATGTTTTTGGGAGTCAGGTTTGATACAGGACATATCGTAAGTCTGTCTTTGCTTATATACATGCAAGTACTTACCATTCAAGTCCTACGATCAGAGCCAAGCTTAGTACCTCTAGGTGAGTGTCATCATTAATCCTAGTTGATACCCTGTATCACAAGTCTATGGAACATTGTATGGTGTACTGTCTATCTTCATATTTTCATTATGGGACTTGGACTTAGTGTGTTCCTATTTGTGTATGCAAGTTGGTCCAAGAGTTGTTGCTCAGAGACTTCACTGTAGAAGTTGGTGTCTGCTGCTGCTGCAGTCAAAAATGACACACACACTGAGTACAAGCCTACAAGAGTCTGCCAGTCAAAGTTTGCATGTGAGAGCATGTCATGGGTTGGCTGCAAAACGGTTCACAGAACTCAGTAATACAAAGCTATGAGCTCATATTTTAAATGCTAACCATGCCATGTATAATTGAACAACCGTGCAATAAACATGCAGAGGGCATGACAGAGAGTGTTGATGGAACTAAAAGAATCTTATGACCCTACAAAATCTTTGAATGGATCCTCCGATGCCATGAACCGGTTGACTGCCTAATAAGGGAATCATCTTTTTTGCCACGTGGAGTAGCCGAGAGTTAACAAAAAGTTAGCCGAGAGTGAAGCTGTGGGACAACAAAGGAAACCATGGGATGAGATTTTCTATTCATGTGAAAACTGAGCCACCTCCTAGGAAAATGGGAAATTTTCGAAATTTTGGTGTACTGGTGCATACAAACGATTCCAAACTCTGCTAATGCTATGTGCTTGGGGAATCGTAATGGCTTCACTAACAGTTTTTTTTTCACATTATCCTAAACCAACACTCTGTCAGAGTCAGCCATAGTGCCATATCATATCAAGTCTCATTGTTAGACCCCAGATCCAACTTCCATTATTCCAATGTTTCTGCATTTTGATAAGCTCTTTTCCGCTTATTTCCAATATACCTCCATTTCATCATTCTTAGTCACCATCCATCTCAATCTTATCCTGTATGTTCTATCTCAATTTCCATATTTTCTCTGATTCTGGAGCTCTGTATCACGCACCCTTATCTCTTTCATTTCCGAGTTCGGAATTCCATATATTCCTTGAAATACACTTTTCCTTACTCAAGCCTTTTCCTTAGCTTGTATATCAACACAAACTTATATTGACTTCTATCTGTATTAAAGTTTATACATTAGCACCTCCTCTATATCTTACTTTGTATATTGTTCAAATGTATATGCCCTTATACAATTGATCATTATATCAATATCCTGAATATTCCGACCCTGACATCAGATTAAGGCATGACACAAGTGCAGATTACCCACAGGTATTTCACAGATTCATCCATGGGAAACCCGTGGGTATCCTATCCATTGATTTAGATATCTGTTTCCCACAGATAAGGCCCAGATGCGGGTATGGAATGTGGGACTCACAGGATATCTGTGCATTATTTATTACTTTTGAATATCTACGTATTGTCATGTGAGTAGCTGAACAGTAGTGTCATGTGACACCTTAACATTCATCTCACCACCATCTGTGCCACCATGGTTTCTGACATTGGTAAGTTTGACTTATATTGCCCTAGTTCTTTTATTTATCTTCTAACCTTTACATCTAGACATATAGGGTGTCTTTGAACAGACCACCACCTGTACCAGCCATTTCCATGCTGGCAAGCTTGAGATTCCAGCCGTCCAGGACTCCAAGTCAATGTAACATTGAATAAGCTGATCCAAGTCACACCCAGGGAGCAATCACTACCCTGAGGGGTTGGACTTGTGAATCAAAGCCTGCAAGAAATGCATCATGACTTGTGAATCCAAGCATATTTACGAGGTAAGTACCGTTTATGAACTGTTCAGACATGCTGGCTAGCCTGGGTGGTGTGAAGAACTTCAGATAACTCAGATCATTCCCTCCCATCCTGCTTCATCGATTGACAAACTGACATAGTATTCTCCTAGGTCTTCAACTACACACATGAGTCTTGGTGGACCCTGAGAGCCCACTGGAACAGACACAGATGGTGTCTGCAGTGCAACTGGATGCATTGCAAGCTATCCACTCGATCAGGGATATGTGGCAGTGCAGCTGCATCGCAACTGGCAGTGGCTCAATTATATGACATGACACAGGAAGACTGGGAGCATTCACATCTGCGAAAAATTACACACAAATTAGTCCATCAATTTTACTTCAAGAACATCAAAAGACTTACCCTCACTCAAAGGTCCAGCCCACTGACAAAGCAAGCGGCAACACAAGCCCACCTTAAACGTTCTTCCAGCGTGGTGCTGAGATGTTCTCAGAGTGGTGATCATTCGAGATGGGTATGTTTCAGCTCTATTCACAGACATTGCCTGCTTGTTTCTGCTTTTCCAGGCTGCAAATGATACTGAAAATGAATTGTAGAACCTTTTTTACTCTTGCCTCATATTTCTCTTATTAGGGCTGATGTAGCCTCTGAGCAGGGTTTCCAGGTGAGCATCGTTCACTGCAAGATGTAGTATTCAAACCATGTTTTTGTACAGACATTCCTGAATGACTTTGTTTGCACCGCCAACACTAATGGCACTGACTACTTTCCTTCGAGTTCTTTGAGAAGCCATGGAAGGTGCATGCCTGAAAATATTATGTTTTTCTATCTCTCATACATGACTTTTATTTTCCAGGATGGCCAATTGGTGGTGATGAGGTAAACTGCTCGCTTGGCGTACATACCTTGGTACAGGGATACTGGGGACTTTTCACAGTAAAGTTCGTCTCTTCGATTCATTGAAGTATGTCATCAGCTAATAGATTCCAAATTCCAGCAAGACACTGAAGCACGTCACCATTCCAGAGTGCTGAGCACTGTTAGTGCTTTGAATGGTGACTGTCAATATCTTACCTGAAAAAGAAAAAAGGCATAAGGGCAAGCATATAAAACTGCTTATACTCACAGTCGCACCACTACTTTAAGCCTACTTATTACCAGCAACATAATATGCGACTTCCATATATATATGACTGATTGTCACCAGTTGTGTTGTGTATGATACTGGCTTAATAAAAACCATTGCTTTATATATTGCTATCACAACATTTCAGTACTTATATTGACCATGAACAATCAAAAAATTTGACTGCCCTTTGACAGGTATAGCTGTGGGTACCTGCAATCTGCACCTGTGGATTCAGATATCCAGGGCCCAGATGTGGCCCCAGATGCAGGTAGAGGTTTCAGAAATTGAAATACCCATGGGTTGGATGCAGATGAATCTGTGGATTCACTCGTGTCATGCCTTACGACATCTTATTCTGATTCTCCAAAAAATCTGCTCTTTGACTACACTTGCTTTTCCATAAAGCTAAACCTCACTTGATATTCATTTATCATTATCCCTCATCCTTCTCTGCATTGATTATTCCAAACTCCAAATATCCGAATTCTTCCACTCATCTGATAAGTCTTGACTTGCCCATTTGTTACTTATCTTCTGTACAGACCTGACCATTGGTATCCCAATAATTCCAACTGGTCAAGAAATCCAAAATGCCAGGGCACTAGAAATCCAAGAGGGCACAACCCATAAGTTGAAGCTGATGCCTGTGTAGATCAGCTTCGGATCTCCGATTTCTGAGTCTTCCGATATTCCGTGCACTTCTGAATATCACGACATCCCGAATCCAGTCAAGGAGAGTTCCAACCAAACCCGATTATGTCCGATCTCGGTCCTTAACAGTATATACAAGCTAACACTCTTGATTTCTACAATGTCTTCCAACATCTGAGTCAGAACACCCACACAAGATGACACCAACAAGTCTACAAACGATGTCATCAATCCGTCAAGTGTTCAGAAGCATTTCAGTGACATTGATAAATGCCTCATAGATGAAGACTTCAAGCCTGAGCAAATCATGAAGAATACCAACAATGTGACCTCAGTCCTTCCCTCCGATGACCTACAACCAATGGCAACAACTTCCGGCCATACCCCAATTTTGCTGACACCAAAATTTTCCGACATCCTTGGAAAGGACGGCAAACTAACACCACAGGAGAGACAACATAGTGATCAGAACTTATGTTTCTACTGTGGAAGACCTGGTCATAAAGTGACTTGCACGAAGTCATCATCCTCTGGCAGAAAAGCAAAACTCCAAGCTGCAATCATCACACAAAGTAATTCTGACCTCAAGGACCTTTTAGAGGCCCTACTAAATTCCTGAAATTAACAGCTCAAGAATCCTCAAGCACAACACATTCATATCATTATTCGTGCCTTACCAAGATTACAACAGAGGCTTTCTGAAAACATCCCTCAGTCCTACTGTAAGGGGAACCCCTATTCTCTCTCTTCTCTCTTCTCTCTGTCTATTATTTTGACTCCTCTTATCTTCATTCCCCTATGACTTTCCTATTTTCCTCCCTCTCAACATTTCATCCTTCCTTTAGGTCCTGTTTGGACACAGAATTCAGCTAAATGAATTCTGTGTTTGTTGAGCCTAAATCTTCTGTCACACAGTTATGGACGCTCCACATCAACCCTCTGCCGACAATCCCTTCGCAGACAATACCATGCGTATGTGCAGCTCATGCAGCCCTCCCAATAGCCCCCAAAGACCTACTCCACCTCCTTCCACCAACAATCCTCCTGCCAGGAAGAAAGCCGTGGCATGGGTACTCGAGGACGATATCATGCTGATCAACCTCCTTATCAATCATAAGGCAGAGGCTGGTGAGGGGGGTAATTTCAAGAAGTCTATGTGGATGGCAGTTGCTGGAGTGATGGTGGATCGGCCATCCACCAGAGGACTCAAGACCTGGGAAGCTTGCAGGTCAAGGTGGATCAAGGTAAGTCGGTTTGGTCGTTTGATGCTTATCTGAGGCTCAACATTCCACAGCTGCAAAAGGACTACAATCTGGCACTTCAGCTTAAACAAAATCTCTCTGGATTTACGTTTGTGGATCAGGAAGGTGTGGTGGTCAATGACGAATCTGTATGGAGCAAGTTTGCCTCGGTGAGCTGTTTCTTTTGTTTTTCAGTGTATTTCACTCACTTGAATTTACAGAAAAATCATGAGGCTGCATGGGTCAGAAGGGCAGGGTTCCCTTGCTTTGAGCTCATGAGTCCACTCATGCTGAGTGCAGTGAGGGGGACTCACATTTACAGGGCAGGGCATCCATTTCGGCACATGGAACTGGGACACAGTCCGGGCAGGGGAGTGATCAAGGTGCGCAGGGTGGGGGGATGGAGCTTGACCCAATTAGCAGTGTTGCATCCAACTGGTCCCAGGGCCAGTTGAGCTCTAGCATTGACAATCCCTCTTTGTTCGGCCTCCCTCCCTCTGTGTTCGGCCTTCCCCCCTCTGTGTTTGATCTGCCCCCCTCTGCATTTGATCTGCCCCCCTCTGTGTTTGATCTGCCCCCCTCTGTGTTTGATCTGTTTCCCTCCTCCTTTGACCACCTCCCCTCTTCCTTTGAGCCCCCCCCTTCTTCATTTGGCCTGGCCCCTTCATTCTCCCCACCCTCCTCTGTGTATGGCCCGCCCTCCTCTGCATATGGCCTGCCCTCCTCTGCATACAGCCCTCCATCCTCCTCTGTCGGGTCTCTCTTGCTCTCCTTGGTGAGGAGTGACCAGGGTGTGTTGGGCCAGCTGCTGAATCACACTGCAGGCCAGGGGTGCCCTCATGTGGTGCCAACAGGCAACGTGTCAGTGAATGTGGGAGCACTCTGGTTGACCCCATCCCCTTCCATTTCGGCGGCAGCCTTCACTGTGCATCGGTGGCTGGGGTCTGGCAGTGGGGTGAGCTCCAAGCATAGTGCCACAGATGCTATTGACAACAAAGGGGGCAGCATGGCAGAACCGACCAAGAGATCATGTGCGTCAGATCCAACAGTGCTCTTGGAGATCCGTGATGGGCTGTCAGTGGTAGCAGACATGCAGAAAAAGTTGAACACCACCCAACTTGAACAAGTACGCGTGCAATCAGAGCATATGTGCGTCATGGAGAAGAAACTTGATTTGCAGGAATGGCTCCAGATTAGGGTGCAAGAGATACATATGCTGGAACTCGAGCATGCACCTGAAGGACACAGGTCCACAGCCATGCAGATTGTGCAGAACGAGTACAAACTGACGGCCGAGCAAAAGCTCTTCTTCATAGAAGAGTTTCGCTAAGACCCTAGCATGGCAGCTGTGTTTTGTGAGATGGAGGAAGATGTGCGTGCGCTGTGGATCAAGAAACACCTGCAGGTGCTCAGGGGATCCAAATCATTGTAGTCTGGCTTCAACCTCACTGTTTTTACCTCCCTGTAACTCTGTTTTGAAAAGAAATATACAATGTTTTCCTTTTTATTTCTCATGACTTAAAAATTAAAAATTAAAGCAATAAAAAAGTTGTATTCATGTATGCTATGCCCACTAGTCATAGCCTTGGTACAAACAATACTGAGCCCACATTGCTCTCGCAATCAACTGCCAGTGCGTTTGGGTGGCCTCCCTCTCCTCAGCTTGTGGTTAGGGCTGTCTGATTAAGATTAGATTAATTTTTTGGGCATATTTTATTTTAATCATAACCATTATGGTGGCTTCCACACCATATTTTAATGTACTCATATTCTATTGTAAGATAGACATAATTTAATCATAATTTAATCTTAATTAATCATAATTGTTATTAAATATTTATAGCTTAAGTGGTGTGAGAATGTGTACACCCTGTATTAGCCCTGGACAACCAGTTGTCTCTATCAGCATCTGGAAACTTGGATTTGAAGGTATGGCACTGGAGACAAACAACAATTTTCTGAGTCAGAAAATCTTTCATAAAATCTTCAGAATCTGCCATGTTTCCTGAAGATTTTCTGGGGACAGAAAACTGCTAAAAAACCTATGGTTTTCAGAGAGATTTCTGTCCCCAGAAAAACTTCATGAAATTCTAGAAATGTGCCCCAGAAAATTGTACAAGAAATACTTGCCAAAACTAAAGATTTTCTGAGGATTTTCCAAGTCCAAGAAACTTAGAGAATAATGTGGATTTCCACAGGTTTTTCTGCAACCAGGAAAGCTTGCTAATATTCTCAGAAAATCTTGAAGAAACCCTTGCAGAAAACCATGGTTATTTAACAGTTTTCTGATTCCTGACAATTTCCTGGTTCAAAAAACTCATTTATTGAGTTTCCTTGATCAGAAAACTGTTTAATAACCATGATTTTCTGCAAGATTTTTGCAAGCTTTCCTGGTTGCAGAAAACCTGTTGAAATCCAATATTCTATAAGTTTCTTGGACTCAGAAAATCATCAGAAAATCATTAGTTTTGGCAAGGATTTCTTGTACCATTTTCTGGGGCACATTTCTAGAATTTCATGAAGTTTTTCTGGGGACAGAAAACTCTCTAAAAACCATAGATGTTTTAGCAGTTTTGTGTCCCCAGGGAAAGATGGCAGATTCTGAAGATTTTCTTAAAGATTTTCTGACTCAGAAAATTGTAGTTTGCCTCCAGTGTGGGTGGGTCCAAGCCTGGTCTACTGAATGATAGGGACCTTCATCAGGATGGAATCTCAGATCACCAAAATAGCATGCAATTGCTCCCTCCATGGCACCTTCCAGGAGGGACTGCAGTAGATCCAAAATGTGTGTTTGAAGTGTAGCCAAGCATTGTTTGAGAATGAAATGCTGGAATTTGAGGTCCACAGTGAGTTCAGCCATAATGATGAAGATGCAGTAAATTTTCTTACTGAATCACACTAGGCAGACTAAGCCAATATGTTTATTGGTGGATACACAGTGTGTGGTTTACAGGTAAGATTAAGTGTCCTTATCTAATCAAATGTGGACAACTATATAGTGGTCCACACTGTATCTACAAGAGCCCCTAATGGGTGGCATATACATAACAACCCACAAGGCACCATGGTGGCTTTTACTATATGTTACTCTGAGGATGTACTTTCTTACAGATGCAGATGTGGAATCAATGTCTAAAGTGAAAGCATATATTTCATTTTTATGCTAACTACTCCTAGACATGGCAAAATGTGTGGAAAACACCACTGACCACAGGGCAAAACAGCTGGTCTGACCACAGGCAACTGGTCACCAGCCTCTCATATGTAAGATTGATTATGATTAAATATGCACCCCATATTTTAATTTAATATTAGTATAATGTAATGTAATCACATTTATTTGTATTGTGAATGATTATGGTTTGAGCATAATATAACCATTATAATTGAATTTAATCTGATTAAATTAAATTATAATCATAATTATGGACAGCCTTACTTGTGGTGTGCTCAGCACAAGCTCACCCATATAACGACCTGGGACCAGATCTTGCTCAGCACCACCATCCTGCTCCATCATATCTAGGGGGTCATGCACCCAGATGTAGTTGTGCAACGCTGCAAGGGCAGGGGCACACGGGCTTGCAGATCAAGGTTTCCGAGTATCTTGAAGCATGCCTTCAGGACCCCAAATATGTGCTCAATCATGTTGTGTGCTGAGGCATGACACAAGTTATAAAGCTCTTTGGCATTTGCAGGCCTGCTGAGAATACGTTAGTAACATACAGACTCTATGGTATGCCAGGTGGATAAATACCTTAGATTGGCATGCCCCCACTCAGCTAGATGATATCTGACCCCCCTATATGGTACCAGAAATCCCTCACATGAAGGGAACCCTGCATCAGCAAGGTACCCCCTGGGTATATGAAGGTTGTTAACATGACCATCATGAAACATTGCAAAGTCCACCGCAGACCCCTCCCAGCCACTGTACATGTAGACAAACCTCATATCGAAGGAGCATGCCACCAAGCAGTTTTGAGACAGGTCGCCCTTTCGATCGTGAATAATATGTCACTCGGCTGCTGTTGGGCTACATGCAATATGTGTGCTGTCCATTGCACCGATCGCGTCTTTAAAAAATGGGAAAAACTTGGGATTGTTGTGGATGCAAGGAGGTACAGGATCAGTTGCAGCAGGGAGATGGATGTAGGTGGTGTAGACTGGCAGGCCCAAGAAGATGACAAGCATCTTGATAAAATACTTCGCCACAGTGTCATTGGCATGCTGGAAATGTTCTCCTACGTGCCAAACCGTCAGCCCAGTGACACAGGTATACAGGAATATGGCAACTTGTTCCTGCAGTGTGATATAGCGGGAATCACAGTGGCCATATTTCTTGAGCATATTGATCAGGTCATTGAATACATGTTTTTTGACACCAAGTTTGCATCTTATACAAAGGAGGTGACCATGGATCAGCTCCTGCACCCATGCATGTCCTGATTTCACAGAAGTGTGATAGGGAACTTTGTTGTACAAGGGAGTCATGTAGGAGAGAACTGCTTCCCTGGCCATGCAACATATGTCGCTGACCTGGTCAGACATTCAATGTTGGGAATTGTAAGTCCTCCTCATCGTCCTCGTCCTCGTCTGATGAGAATGTCATGAGGAGTGCCATGGTGGAGAGCATGTGTGACAGATGATTTAGGCTCAGCTGTTGGCCTGGAGAGGCCACAACTGAGCTTGGTCAGCAAACACAGAATTCATTTAGCCGAATTCTGTGTCCGAACAGGACCTTATTCTAGCTACGTCTTGGGCGCTTATTTAAGCGCTCAAACATTAATCTTGCAAGCACCCATGTGTTGATCTTGCAAGCACTCGCATTCACCTTTCGGACTTCGTTCTATATTCAGTAGTGTAGTCGGAAGTAGGGTCCCTAGACTTTTCTCTTCAGATTCCCACCTGCCAGGTTATAGTGTGATATTCCACTAGCCCCAGGGGTTGCCCTTATAGTAGAAAAGTCTCCCAACTCACTGGACCGGTCACTGTTGCCATTGTCTCTGAATTGATATCTTCAGGTGCATAGAAGCTCAGGACCCCTCTGGTACATTCCCTAATATTCCATCTACCTCTACCATGTCTACACCCATACCAGAAGACCTGAATCCCTTTGATTTCCAAGTGGCTTACAATGAACTTCATCAGCATGTTGCTGTTCTAGAGGCCACCTTACGTTTCAAAGAGAGCAGAAGGAATTACTGGCGCAACAGGTTTGACAGACAGATGTCCAGGTGCACACCTTGAACCATGACGTTACTAGCCTTATGATGGCATCCCTCTCCCCTCCTACTACCCAAAAATGTGCCACACCTGCCACTCCCATTGACTTCAATGGTGACAGAGAAAAAGGACAAGCCTTCTTGAACTCCTGCAAGCTTTATCTTGCCCTATGCCCAACTCAGTTTGCCAATGATCACGTGAAAGTCCTATGGGCCTTGTCGTTCATGAAATCCAGTCATGCTTTGTCCTTTGCCACACGTATCTTCAAAATGGAAACTAGAACTGGTTGTCCTACCCATTCTACCTGGGCTTCTTTCAAGAAGACCTTCAAGTCGACATTCTTTCTTCCTCACAAAGAAATTACTGCCCAGACCAAATAGAGTCACATCAATATTATCAGAATTGCCATACTGTTGATGATTATATCGATGAGTTTGAAGAACTGGTAGAGAAGTCTGGATATGGAGAACAGGCCTCCCTCGTCATGAAATTCTGTCATGGTCTTTACCCTTCTATCCAGACCCAGATTGCTAATATGGTTGAGGGATGCCCATCAGATGATGACCTTCCCAAATGGTTTTCAGTGGCTAGGACGATTTCACAGGCATGTGCTGCTAATGAAGCATTCCAAGGTGCCTTACGTGGTACATCAAATGCTCCTTCCCACCCCACCACTGTCTCTGCTGGTATCAACCACAGAAACCCACACCCACCTCACCAATTGGAATCAGCACCACAGCTTCAGGCAGCCCCACCTACTGTTACCATGGGTGTCCAACCAGTGGAAATGGAGGTAGATGCCACTTGCCATCGCCAATACAGTTCCTTTGTCTGTCATAGATGCAGAAAACCAGGCCACTTCTCTTGAGAATGTCCTCAAGCCTTCAATGTTTGTACCATGACTGCTGAAGAGAAGGATGGATGGATCGCCCACTTGCTGTCATCTGCTGACCCTAGGGTCACAAGCCCTATCAAGGAAAATGGCCCAGAGCCTCAGGAAGAGGAAGAAGAGGATTTTGTGTCATGCAGCAGGTAAATAGTGTGCCCCTGCTGCCAACTTCCAATCATTTTTCTCCATTGCTGTATAATCAGGTACATAATGAATATACAGATTTAGAACCTGACTCCTCAGCAATGGAGACTGAAAAGCTAGACACACAACCCTTAACTCCTTCCTGATCTTGTAATCACTTCTGTTGTAAAAAATGGGAATGAAATCTTCCTGCACAGTATGTTGTTGCCTCCATCTCAAGCCCAAACTCCCTCCCTCTCCCAGTTGAGGCTCAAACCACTGATACACAGCAGAGCTCAAGTCGGTTCACGCTCTACTTGACTCTGGTGCCACTGGTTTGTTTATTGACTCAGGATTTATCTGAGAAAACTGCCTCACTGCACAACCCCTCTCTTGTCCCATTCCTGTGTACAATGTTGATGGTTCACCCAATAGGGGATATCATGATGGCCGTTTCACTGCCGTTTCAATGGTCGTTTCGACAGCCGTTTCGAAGTGCGGTGAATCCCTGGAAAAATACGCAAAACTGTTTCACACCGTGATATCCCCAGTTCCTGCACGGTTTTGAAGTAGTTTCAAGTGTTGTTTAGAAGCACCTTTTACTCAGATAAATCTGGTGCTGTGACTTCAGCCGGAACCTCCCAACTGTCGGGTGACGCCCCTTGATGTCACATCACCATGGCCAGACTGGTTATACCACGACAAACCTGGTGACCGACAGGCTCTCTAAACTGAAACTTGCATGAAAATTTGAGGGAAAGAAAAATATTAGTAGTGTTGAATAATAAACACATAGTACTGTGTTGTAATGATAGTCATGTACACAGTACACAGAGGTGAAAAATGTAGAATAATTATGAAATTCTTTGTGGACTTGACAGGCTAGTATATTGTTACATTAATTGGTGTGCCATGTTCTACCATCTATGTCTGTTGTCACTCGGTGTATGACTGAGCAACTTACTAAGACAGCTTGAACATTCTGGGAGTTGCCGGATTGGACAATGGTGCAGCTGTACAGTTGTTAGACCCTTTAAATGACGGGTATCTTTATCTTAGCTAAATATAATTAGAAGGCCGATGCCATCATGCTGGGGAAACAGGAAATTCGAAACGAGTGTCAAAACCGTCGAAAAAATCGAAATGACTCCAGAGGTGTTTCGATTTTCCAACGGTTTCGAGGATTTTGAAACGTCCATCAAAATGATGGTCGAAACGGCCATCGTGATATCCCCTAATGAGTCTGGATCTATCACCAAAGGTGTTGACCTAATTCTGCGGTACAAAGACCATTCTGAGAGAGCTGTGTTTGCCATTACACACCTAGGGTGTCAACGTATGATCCTTGGCTACACCTGGCTTTGAGACCACAACCTAGAAGTCTCAAGAAGTATGGATGACTTGTTGCCCTCCCCAGTGTCATACATGTTGCAACATCATCAAGGAAGAGCATCAGAAGGCCCTACAACTGCGCACCTGTCATATTGGTCCTTGTCCTATTCTCATGCGTGATTCAGATGGATCAACAGCTGAAGAAGAACTCCTCCTGAGTCAACAGCATGGGGGTGATTCTGAAATGGCTGAAGACACATCTGATGAAGCTATAGAAGAGGGGAACCACATTCTAGTCACTATGCCCCCCCCAAGCTGAGTTCATTTGTGCCTCTTCAACGACATCCCAGCACCTGCCTGGCATAACTCCCAACGTTCAGACACTCTTCCAGACTACCTGTCTGACTATGAAGATGTCTTTGCAAAGGAGTCATTTTACAAGCTTCCAGAATGCAAGCCATGGGATCATACCATTGAACTAGAACTAGGAGCCAGTCCCCAAGCATCACCCAAGGTGTATCCCCTGTCGCCAGGAGAACAGGCTGAACTGGTGTAAGGGTTTTTACACTTAAATGTGGTTATCACATGAGCTCAAAAGAACTGTTCCAAACAGTTCTATAAATCAGTGTGTGATGGTTACAAAATAAGTGGTGTCAAACCTAAGGTTCTTCCCATGCTACAACTATTACAGTTGTGGACACATATGTACCCAACTGTAGCATAGACATAGTCTATGCATCTATAGTATTCTTTATATACTTGTCTATACTACTACTAATAATATATGGATATATATATTAAGGGAATTATAATTCCCTTACACCCTCCCCTCAGGCCAAAGCCACAGGAAGGCCAACAATGTCTCAGACATCATGAGAAATGGATATCTTATCTGTTACCGGCAGTGGGAGATGGGGAATTCATCTCCACATCTAGAGGATTTACATCCTCCTCATAAATTTTGGAGGTGTCCACCCCAAGATCTTCATTACTGGTTATGCTAGTACTAGTACTAGCGGCCATGAAGCTACTCCCAACAGATGGAGCAGCTGCAGTGCCTGTAGGCACTGCATCAGTGACTATATTGCTATAGTCGATGTGCTTGCATAGCAGTGTGGAGGAAGTAGCCCCCTCAATGGCCTTACCTTTCCCTTTCAGGTCAGGTACTTTAGCAAGGCTGAATGCCTTGTGTTCAGCAGCACATTGTTGTGCCGATTGCGCTGCTTTGCTGTAGTGCAATTTGGAGCTCACCCTCTCATAGTGGGGTTTGAGCAAGTCCGTGGTGCAGACAGGGTTGACTCCCCCATGGTGGCCCAGTGTTAAAGGCCAGATTCAACATAGGGGTCGGATTTGGTCGGAACTCTCCTTGACCGAGATCGGTAGTCGCAATATTCAGAAATGCGCGGAATATTGGATGACTCAGAAGTCAGAGACCCGAAGACTAATCTATATGGGTGTTGGCTTCAATGTATGGGTTGCGCCCTCTTGGATTTCTAGTGCCCTGGTATTTCGGATTGAAGACCGGAAAGTGTTATCGGGGTTCCAATTGGTCGGGTCTATTCAGAAGGTCAGTGCCAATGATATGTTGAGACTTATCGGAGATGAGCGGGGGTTTTGGGTATTCAGGAATGGAATAGTCAATGCGGGATGGGATAGAGGTAATGATAAATCAATATCAAGTAAGGGTTAGCTTTACTGGAAAGCGAGTGTAATCAAGGAGGGTTTTGAAATGTCGAATGAGGTAGGGTTGGAATAATCGGAATAATCGGGATAATCAGGGGAATCGGGATAATCGGGGGAATCGGGATAATTGGATAATTGGAATAAATGGAATACCGAACAAGGTTTGAAGGCCTTATTGCAGGTAGAAGTTTGGAGTGATGAAGTATAATAAAGGTTTAATGATATAGGATGGGTGGGATATATCAGGTGTACAGGGTATTGTGAGTTATATTGGAATAACAAGGTGAGATAACGAGATATGTGAAGGATATATGAGATATGAGAAAGAGGTATAAGATATACAATGTAAGATATACAAGTTAAAGAAGCTTGATCAAGAGAAAACATATTTAAGACCATGTGGGATTCCAAAATCGGAAATGGAAGATAAGGGTGCATGATCAGGAGTTCCGAAGTCGGAGCGAATACGGAAATCAAGATAAGGCATATGGGGATGATATTGAAATAGAATCGTGACTAAGAATAATAAATGGGGACATGTCGGAAATAAGCGGAAAAGGGCTTATCGGAATACGTAAAACATCGGAATAACACGAGTCAGATCTGGGATCTAACACCCAGCCACAGTGCAATGTCTTTCTTGCTGGTGGACTGAGTGTCACTGCTCCAGCCAAACTGGTTCACTGCAGAGGATCTTAGATCCCTGTTCCCTTGCAGCATGTGCCACTGAGCTCCCATGAGACTTTCCCATTCGTTACATCTCCCAGAGTCCAACCAATTTGGAACTCTATTTCTTTATCATTCGTCCATTTATGGGCAAGTAATTCATTGACAAACCATTCTTGTTCGTTGGTTTGTCCGAAATATAATGACTTCATGTCTCGCTTGGGGGAGAACTCATCATTGTTTGCTGTATATGGCCATATTAATGCCATATGAAATGTAGGAGTAATCCTATGTGCACTAAGCTCAGGCAGTAACTTGAGCTTTATGTTAGACGTCTCATTATGTATGTCTATTACTTTGTATGGCTCAATAAACTTGTGCATAAGCTTCCTTGCCCTCCCTTTGGGCAAGGATAAGTTCTTAGTTGATAGATAAACTAAGTCTCCAGGTGCATATATGCTGCCTAATCTTCGCTTTTGGTTAGCATAGTGTGTCTGCAACACATGACTTTCAATGAGAGCATCATGCACTTCCATTAGGTTCCACAGCACTTGCTGTGCGAATTGCTTAGCACCTCTATAAGTGGTGTTAACTTCTAAAGTCTGTCAAATTGTGGGTAGATATCCACCGTTCAATTCAAATGGTGCAAATCATGTAGATGCATTGACACTACTGTTCAATGTGACTTCGACCATTGGGCACTTTTCTGCCCAATCCTTTTGGTCATTGCAAACTACTGTTTGCAATATCTGACCTATAGAACAGTTTGCTCATTATGTTGCTCTGTCCATTTCCAGATGGAAGGATGTAGACATCAAGAGCTTAGTCCCCATCAGTCATTGTAGTTCCTTCCAAAATATGGAAGTGAACTTTGAGTCTTGAGCTGATATGATCGATTCTGCTGTCCCGTGAAGTTGTACAACTTCTCGTAGGTATAACCACATGACCTGCCATGCAGTAACTTTAACTGTCGTAGGTATCAAATGTACCTGTGATGTGGGTCTATTGATTATCACGAGCAGATGGTCAAATTCCTTCGACTTCAGGAGTGGGCCCATAAAGTCCATTCCTATGGATTGCCAGGGCTTTTCAGGCACTGGTAATGCATGCAGCAGCCCAGAGGGCTGCTGGTTACTGACCTTGTTCTGCTGACAAGGTCCACATGTGTTGCAAAAAGATTGTACATCCTTTGTCATTGTTGGCCACCAGTAGTAACAGCCAACATAATTAGCCATTTTAAATTGGCTAAAACGGCCAACGGCTTCGTGAGCATGGTCTATTATGACCTTGACTAGCCTCCTCCCCCTCAGGAAGGCTTCACGGGGTAAGCATACCACACTTCTTTTGAACCTATTCTTGGTCCAAATTAACCCATCTTTAATCCCAAAGCAAGGATGCATTTCAGGATTTGCTAGGACCTTTCTAACGGTTGCATCTTTTTCATAGCCATTGCAAAAAGTGCAGCTAAGTCAATCTCATTCTCTATGCTTTTGCATAGTGATTTTCCCTCTGGACCAGATTCAAGGGCAATGACATCTTGGATGTTATTTTCTTCCAGTATTCTGGGCAAATTTTGAGAGGTTCAACTTCCTCATTAAGTTTGTTGGCTTCAAGAATTCTATCCTCTTGCTTTTGTTGTATTTGACCAGACTTGTGTGCAGCAGCTGCTTGTATTTCAACAAAGTGTTCGATGGGTAACAATTCCCCATCTGGGTCTAGCCTGGCATCAGCCTGGACATATACATGTTCAGGATGTGCATCTTCTGGCACATCAAATTCAAAGTAGCAGGATAAGCAATCTGCGACTTTATTATTTACTCCATCCATGTGGAGTGCAGTATAAGTAAAGCAGGAGAAAAACTCCCACCAATGCACTTGTCTTGGTGACAAATGCAGCTGGGTCTTGAAGTATTCAAGACCTTTATGCTCTGTAACTAGGACAGATTTTCATCCTAGTAGTTTATCCTCCCATTTCATGAGAGCTTTGAGCACAGCTATTGTTTTGTGCTCATGTGTTTGGTAGCTATGCTATGCTAATGTTAACTTCTTAGACAAGAAGCCAGCAGGTCTACAGGTTTCTCAGTCAGTACCTTGTCCGTATACCTCACCGACTCCCATCTTGGAGCCGTCACATATAACCCAGATTGTCTCTGGGTTGTTTATGTCTATAGGCTTCAATATCAGAGCCTTGCAAGATAATGCTTTGATCGACTCAAAGCATTTGTCTAATAAGGGTGTCCAGGTGAACATTTTGTTATTTCAAGCACAGCCCGAAAGGGGTGTTGTATATGCTGTCACATCTGGCATATATGGTGCTAAGTATTGCACCAATCCTAAGAAATGTTGCACTTCAACGTATGACCGAGGGTGTCGCCACTCATGTATCTTGGCCATTTTGTCGGCATCAGCGGGTATGCCTTTGTCGTCAATTATATGGCCAAGACAGTCTACTATTTCAGAGTAGAGGTCTGACTTGGATGGCAAGAGGTACAGCGGTACCTCCCTCAGTTTCTCAAACACCTGGCTTAGGTGTTGTTCATGCTCCTCAATTGAATTCAAGAATATGAATATATCGTCCAGATACACATGGACAAAATGACCTATAAAGTTGCAAAAGATAAACATCATTAGATGTTGAAATGTTGAGGGGGTGTTACAGTCCCCCATCATCATTACTCGGCTCACACATGTGCCAAATATTGTTGCAAAGGCCATCTTCCAGACATCCATGTCTTTTATGTGTATTTGCTCACACACTTCTGACATATCCAGCTTGGATCTGTATTTGGCACCTGCTACGTCATGTCGTATTGTGTCCTGATCAGGGAAGGATGTGATGTCCTTCTCTGTATTATCATTTTGCAAACAAAAATCAAACACTGTTCAAAGTTTCCCCTTTTCTTTGGGATACCTGACATAGGCATCACTTGTTTAACAGACACCCTTTCCCACCACCCTGCAGTGGTGTATCGTTCAATCTTCTGACCGAGTTCTTCTTTAAGTGCATCTGGGCACTTAGGCAAGCAATAATTTATTCACTTGTGATCATCTATGAGATTTATCTCATGATTCATGTCTCTCCATGGTGGCAACTGTAGAGGTACTTCACTGAACATATTGACGAACTCTATTTTCCAATGTTCTCACAGTTTTGGAAAATCAGCAGGGGTTAATATCCCTGTTTAGCTTTAGCAGCCATTAAGTGGTGTATGTGCCCCTTAGTATGCACCTGCACATCCTTGGATTCTCCTACTCCCTCCCCCTCTCACTGTGAATACAGCAAACCTATGGGTGAGTCACTCATTGGTGGCTCACCCTTCTCGCTTCAATTGCGAGTTTTATTCATTATAGCAGCAGTGAGATGCGGCTTAGGAGGAGGCCTTTGTTAGAACCCAGATTCATTCCCAGCTTTTCCACCTTTCTCCAAAATATTCCGATTTGTATTTCTGATATGTTTCTGATTCATTCCACTTATCCCCATTCCATCTATATTTAGTCACTTCTTATCAAGATCTACATCTTCAGTCTTATGTCCATATTTACCCTTACCTCTGATTCCCATACTCACACTGTTTTGGATTTCCACACTTTGTATCTTTCCAATTCAGATCGTATCTATTCCAATTCCCCAATTTTACAAGGGATGGAATCAGCTGTTATAGTTGGCCATTTCGACCTTCGTTAAGATCATCCCCCTTTTCCCATGATAATCCAGGATTATGAAATTTTGTCCACAGTTTATGTAAGAAAACCATACAACCAGACTACGAAACCCATCTCTTTTTGGATTTCAGGATGGTTTTGGGGTCCCAATGGGGTTCTACTGGGAATGACCATTTTTTTGGCACTTTTATTCCGCTCAGTTCATAGGGCCCTCTGATACAAAACATCCAATTTTATCTGGGTGTTATCTCAGACCACCCCTCTGACTTCCTAGGTCCTTTTTTAAAATTTTTATCTCACTTGCTTTATTTGTCATATTAGTATCTCAAGGAATCCTGTTGGGATTATTGTCATGTGACTTCATTGCTGTCCACAAGAACATGCACATGCTGAAATATAATATCATACAAGAAGTACTAAGAGGTACTACCTTCACAGCACAATGTTGCCTGGCTCCCAGGACATCCACCTCTTCCCTCCAGCCCACCCTCAACCTTCAGACCTCAAAAAGACGCATAAGATGGTGTGGGTGCAGGTACATAGAGGCAGCACCACAGTGGGTGGGTTGATGTGCAGGTGGTGTGCAGGTGGCAAGAGACAACAGGGATGGCAGGTGGGTGTTGAGGGGTGATAGGAACAGGGTGGGAAGTTGAGGGGCAAAGCGGAGGGTGTGTGTGTGTGGTGGCAACACAGATGGGGTGGTGGGGTGTTGAGGGGTGCCACAGAGGATGTGCGGGTGTGAGGGTGACGCAAAAGGGTGGTGGGGGCAGCAAGAGGGTGGTGGGGCTGGCAAGAGGGTGATGGGGGTGGTGAGAGGGTAGCGGGGCAGACCAGAGGGAGATGGGGGTGGTGAGAGGGCGGTGGGGGTGGTGAGAGAGTGGTGGGAGCGGCAAGAGGGCAGTGGGGGCAGTGAGAGGGTGGTGGGGCTGGCAAGAGAGTGGTGAGGGCGGTGAGAGCATGGTGGGGGCGTGGGGCATTGTCCAGGCCTGCCGTTTGGTTGTGTGCCACCGCTGGGGTGTGTGGATGTCACAGTGTGCAGTGGCACGGCTTACATGCAGTCCCAGGTGGATGGGGGACCTATTGAAGGTCCCCTGGTGTGGATGTGGCCTGTCTGAGGCCCACCTGTAAGGCGTCAATATGTAAACACACTAGACCAGGACACCATGTGTGTGGTCCAAGTCAAAGATGACCTATACTGCAGGCTATTCCAGGGAAAAGGGCTACACATAAGGTAATCTACTACTGTCTTACATGAGATATGAGTCACCGGGCGACATGGCTGCCCAGTACACTGGTGTTCCACTGGATCCCACCAGTGGACACCAGCACTTGACATGGAGATGTCATGGTCGTTGTTGCCAACGACGACCACGACATCTCCAGATGTACTTCATGTAAAACTGTGAAATAAAATTGTACATATATTTGTTTTTCAAGTAGATTACAATTCCAAGTAATGCTAGACCATCTGCCAACGGCTTCGATGCCTGCTCACCATTGAACGCAATGAGTTAGCCATTCTTCCAAAAGTTCATGTTTTACTAAAATAATGCATATATTAATTTTACGATGAGAATCCATTTCTGGTGTCAGATTCTATTGCTGTGAACATCTAAACTGTATGCTTGTCGTCTCTGATGACAAGCACACTTTTCAGTCACATGCCACTAAGAAACTCCAATGCGTCGCATACAATATGAGCCGTTGAGGATACACTACCAAGCATGTAAATATTGGCATAAGTACGGGGCTTGTAATCAATCGCCTAGGTCGGCGTCAGCACTCTCCTTCCGATGTAGGTGACCAGCGACCTCGTCATCCACCAGGTATTCAGCATATCACCAATGCCCAACTCCCTGCGCAGAGGCAAACAGATGATGAAATCAGATGTGCTGACCTTCAAGTTAAGTATAACAATATCATATAATTGTTCCAACTACATTGAAATGACCCATTAGCTCTTCCTGAGAGCTTATGCCGTGCCACTGTACATGTGGCACTTGATACAGGCCACCCCTCAGGCATCAACGAACAGATGCTTGCCGACACAGAAACATGGGTAGACAAGCCTGATGAAATTGGCATACTGACCTGTGAAATTGAAGTAGACCCCAGCCATGAAGGTGGGGAATATTTTCATTTCATTGATATGGCACAAGACTCATTCACTCGGTATGTGCCAAATTATTTACAGCTTGTGACCTATTTAAAGCATTCACCACAGGAAACACCGGGGATATTATTGACCTAGTAAACTCGAATGAGTCAGTGTGCACTGCCAGGCATGGGAGACACAAATGCCTGCATTATTCAGGGAATACATGATATATAAATACAGTCCAGCACCCGACCCCCCTGATGTGGCCAATGCCACATTCTTTGAGATTTCCATGCTTGGGACACGAGGTAAGTATCAATATTCTTTCATGACATCATCTGATGTGGCCCTAGGTTATGATATGACATGATCCCCTCATGATCAATGGCATGACCATCTCAATGAGACACTGATCATGCATGGACTTCTTGGTACTGTGCCTGTACATCTGACTTTGGCTATTCCCATTAAAACCCTCCAACTTTATCATTGGTGCCGACTTTGCTGTCCGCAGTTCAGTATTCAACAATGGGTCAAGGTTTTATGTGACCTTTCCAATGTGAATCCCAGCAATACTTTTACTTCTGCAGGCAATTAATTTAAGTCAATTGGACAAGATCAACTACTGTCCAGCTATCCGAGATCAGTTCTCAGATGCTTTTGATACATATCTGGTGATCTTTTGCCAAGTCGATCAAGCTATCAAGGTACAACTAAATTGGAACAATGGATCATGGCAAATCCTCCACAGCTGTTCCCCTTGCCAATATAAGGTACAGTCTTTTATTTTTAACTGCCTTACTCAGTGCTGATGAGAATGAGCTTGCCAGAGAACCTGAACTCAACCCTTCGGTCATGGGTGCTATAGATGGCAACAACAGCCTCAAGCGGTTTGTCCAAGAAGACCGACAATCAGACACTCTTATATCTGAAAGTGACTACTTTATTTCCCATGAATACATTGATCAGTTTAAAAATGAAGTCAAACGCAAGCCTAGCGCCTGTTAGGGGCTGGATTGGACGTGAGGTTGAGTTTGGTCGGAACTCTCCTTGACCGAAATCGGAAGTTGCAATATTCAGAAATGCATGGAATATCGGATGACTCAGAAGTCGGAGATCCAAAGACTGATCTATATGGGCATCGGCTTTGGGTTGCGCCCTCTTGGATTTCTAGTGCCCTGGTATTTCGGACTGAAGACCGGACAGAATTATTGGGGTTCCGATGGTCAGGTCTATTCAGAAGGATCAGTGACAAATAATATATTAAGACTTATCAGAGATGAGTGAGAGGTTTCAGGTACTTGGAATCGGAATAACCAATGCAGGAGGAGATAGGATTAACAATAAATGAATATCAAGTAAGGGTTTAGCTTTACAGAAAAGCAAGTGTAATCAAAGAGGGGGTTTCAGAATGTTGGATATGTCAGGGTCAGAATAATCAGAATACTGAATAAAGTTGAAAGCTTTATTGCAGATACAACTTGGAGTGATGAAGTGTAATAAAAGATATAATGATATAGGGTAGACAAGATATATCAGGTGTGCAGGATATCACGGGTTATATCGAGATAACGAGGTAACAAGATGAAGTAATGAGATATACAAGCTAAAGAAAGCTTGAGCAAGGGAAAGCATATTTGAAGGAACATGCAGAATTCCAAAGGAAACAGAAAGATAAGGGTGCATGATACAGAGTTCTGGAGTTGGAGCGAATACGGAAATGGAGATAAGACATATGGGGATAATATCAAAATAGAATTGTGACTAAGAATGATAAATGGGGACATGGCGGAAATAAGCAGAAAAAGGCTTATTGGGATATGGAAAACATTGGAATAACGTGAGTCAGATCTGGGATCTAACAGTGCTGAGGTACGTTTGTGATGGTGGTTTGTAATTTGACTGAATCAGGGCTACATTCAGGTTGATGTCGAAATGGAAGGAGATCCAACTGATGGGCACAGTGGTGAGGCCACATGTGCTGATCATTGGCACGTGGCTACTGCAGATTCCATCAAAGGGGTCTCCAAAACCTTCGCTGAATCAGGAGTTTTTGTGTCCATATGTCATCATGGACTTATTTAGACCATTCTAGATATGATGCGAAGCGGTGAACTGTGAGTACTTCTTCTACATATTCTTAGTCTAGTATCCCCTGAATCCTAGGTAATACAGTGCCAAATATCCTTTGGCAACAATCTCACGGTTGCTCGAAACATTGCCAAAAGGTGTGGGGCTTGGATATGATATTGCATGTATAAGGGCAACCTCCAGGGGAAGTGGAATATCACACTGAACACTGGCAGATGGGAATCCAAAGAGAAAAGCCTAAGGACTCCCACTGCCAAGGTGACTACTAACTAAGGAAAGACTCCGAACTGACTGAACATTTTGGGCGCTTAAAACGGAAGTCACATGACCTGTGACGTAGCCCAGGTAGATTCCAACTTGCACACATAATTGGGCGCTTAAATCGCGAATAGAAGCGCCAGCTGTAGAAGTGAGTAGGAAGGAGGAGGGGAGGAAGGAAATGGGAATATTAGATAGAAACAACAGGGAGAAAAGAGAGATAAAAGGGAAATGGGGACAGAAGAGGTGAACATAAATAAGAGAGGAGAACAGGAGAAGGAGAATAAAAAGAAGAATATGAGGGGTTCCCCTTACATCACCCCCCTTTTAGAGTGTGACGTCCTGACACACTGAGACCTACTGGAGGGACAGGTGTTTTTTGACAGAAGGTGTTGAAATCTGCAGCATGAATGCAACAAGGGGCACCAGGATGGAGGAGGTGGAAGTTGGCAAGGAGGTCTGGGGCTGCTAAATCTGTCTCAGGAATCCACTCATCATGCTCAGACCCATAACCTTCCACCTGACCTTGTATTGGAGTTTCCCACAGCGAAATTGACTGTCCAAAACCTGTTCAACCTCGTAATGCTCGTCTTCCCCTACAAGGACTGGGGGAGGTGGGGGTTGAGCTTTCTGACCAGGAATGGGGTCTGGAGGGGCTGGGAGGAGCTTCACCACAGGGAAAACAGGGTGGAGGCGACTCATAGACTTGGGGAGTCGAAGACGGTAAGCATTGGAGCCAACCTTGTGTTCCACTAGTAATGGGCCTAGATTCTGATGTGACAATTTCTCAGAGGGGCAAGTAGTGCTAATGTCACTTGCATCTAAGAAGACTTTGTCACCAGGAACAAAAGTAGGGGCTGGCTCATGATGACGATTATAGTATCGAGCCATATCCTCTTTTGCCTTTACAAGGGCAGCTCGGGCTTCAGACAGGGAGTCAGCCCATTCGTTGTTTGAACTCATTCACAACCTCTCTCCTAGATGGCTGCTGGTGAGGTTCGAAGCCCATGCGTGGGTGGCAACCAGAGTCAAGCATGAAGGGAGTTTCTTTTGTGAATGAGTGAACATGGTTGTTGTACTGGAACTCTGCAAGGGGTAGGAGGTCATCCCAGTCGTCCTGTCACTCGTTCACAAATAGACGGAGGTATTGCTCCAGCTCTTGGTTGACACGTTCTGTCTGTCCATCGGTCTGTGGGTGGTATGCAGTGGAGGCAGCCACCTCGATATCCAGATGTCTGAATAGCTCACGAGTGAACTCACTGACAAACTGTGTACCTCGGTCTGAAACCACACGGAGGGGTAGGCCATGGTGTCTCCAAACATGATCCCTAAAGAGAGGAGAGGCTCCCAATGCTGTAATTGTGGTCAAGGTGGGGATGAAGTGAGAACATTTGGATAAGGAATCCACAACAACCATCACAGCATTGTACCCATGCGACTCAGGGAGTTCAACAATGAAGTCGACACTGACCATCTCCCAATGCTGCTCAGGAACCTCCAGAGGGTGTAGTTCTCTGACAGGCAATCGATGCTGAGCCTTGGTGTGCAGACATAGGTCACATGCCTTTTGTGTAGCTACCAATGTAGCGAGACATGTGGGGCCACCAATAGTTCCGAGAGACAAGTTCCAAGGTCTTCCAACGTCCAGCATGGCCAGCAATACAGGTGTCATGATGTTGGGAGACAATTCAACATCATAAGTCATGCTGATCAGGGACATATATCTTTCCACAGAACAGAAGTGTACCATCCCTCTCACTCCACTCTGATGACTTCACAGACTTCCCAGTAGTCTTGCGAAGTTCCTTAGCAGCACGTGCAACCGACTCCTCTAGCTCTCCCTCCTTGGTGCCATTACGAATGTCCCTCAGGATGTCATGTTCTTCACCTGTAAACTCCAGTCCTTCCAGTGCACGGATGACAAAGAGTTCTGGTTGGAGAAGCACCAAATTATCATTGTCATTTGAGCCAGTGCCATGATCAGGTTGGCATGAGAGTGCATCTGACTTCCCCATTGTCTTGCCAGGACGATGGTACAGGTTGAAGTCAAACCGAGACAGATAAAGAGATGAGCAGGCTTGGCAACAGTTGAGCTTTTCAGCCATGCGGAAATATTCGAGATTTTTGTGGTCTGTCCAGATCTTGACATGATGTCTCACCCCCTCAAGGAAGTGTCGCCATTCTTCAAGGGCACACATGATGGCAAGCATTTCCTTGTCATGAATCTCATAGTTATGCTCAACCGGACTGAGACTCTTGGAGAAGAAGGCTATGGGGTGCCATTCGTTATTGACCTTGGACTGTTGGGAAAGAACAGCACCGGTTGCAAAATCAGAGCTATCTGCTTTGACACGATATGGGAGGTCATCATCTGGGAATGCAAGGATGGGTGCAGATGTGACCAATCTCTTTATAGTGTCAAAGGCAGCCTGCTGTGAGGTTCCCCATGTCCAAGGAGTGTCCCTGTGAAGCAGGTCGAACATTGGACCTGCATGGTGTGAGAACTTCTCAATAAATCGACGATATAAGTTGGCAAAACCAAGGAACAACTGCACCTCCTTCTTATTGTTAGGTGTTGGCCACTCAGCGACACCAGCAACCTTGACAGGATCCATTTCGGCTGTCCCAGGAGAGATGATGAGACCTAGGTATTCAATCTTGGTCTTGTCAAAGTCACACTTGTCAAGACGCAAATAAAGCTTGTGTTCTCTGAGATGCTGTACCACTTTCCGTACGACTTTATGGTGACTTTCTAGATCTTCTGAAAAGATCAGAATGTCATCCAGATAAATGCATATGACACCTTCAGCAATGAGGTCATGGAAGATGTCATTCATCATGGTCTGGAAAGTGGCAGGGCTGTTAGTGAGGCCAAAGAACATCACTGGAGGTTCAAACAGTCCCTGATTTGTCCTGAATGCCGCTTTCCATTTATCACCCTCTTTGATTCTGACATTGTTAAATCCCCAATGAACATCAAGCTTAGTAAAGTAGTGGGCCCCTCATAGGCTGCTGACAAGGTCAGAAATCAAAGGAAGAGGGTAGCAATTCTTGATTGTCATTGCATTCAGCACTCAATAGTCTTGGACAAACTGCAGGGCACCATCTTTCTTTTTGACAAACAACACTAGTGAGGCCATTGGTCACTTTGATGGTTGGATGTGTTCTGTGCTCAAATTATCCTCGAGGAATTTGTCCAATTCAGCCTACTCTCCTGGGGAGAGGGGGTATACCTTGGGTGAGGCTCTGGGGTTGGCTCTGGGTTCTAACTCGATGGCATGATCCCACAGTTTGCGTTCTGGAAGCTTGTCAAACGACTCCTTTGCAAAGACATCTTTGTAGTCAGACAGGTAGTCAGGAAGAGTGTCTGAAGGTTGGGAGTTGCGCCAGGCTGCTTCTGCAAGGCGTTGGGATGTTGTTGAAGAAGCACGAATGAACTCAGCTTGGGGAGGGAGCATAGTGACTAGAATGCGGTCACCCTCTTCTATGGCCTCATCAGATGTGCCTTCAGCCATTTCAGAATCACCCCCATACTGTTGACTCAGGAGGAGTTCTTCTTCAGCTGTTGATCCATCTGAATCATGCATGAGAATAGGGCAAGAACCAATACGGCAGGTGCGCAGTCGTAGGGCCTTCTGATGTTCTTCCTTGATGATGTTGCGACATGTATGGCACTGGGGAGGACACCGAGTCATCCGTACTTCTTCAGTCAACTTCTGGGTTGTGGTCCCAAAGCCAGGTGTAGCCAAGGATCATACATTGACACCCTAGGTGCATAACAGTGAACACAGCTCTCTTGGAATGGTCTTTGTACCGCAGAATTAGATCAACGACTTCAGTGATGGATCCAGATTCATTGGGTGAGCCATCAACATTGTACACCAGAATAGGATGAGAGAGTGGTCATGCAGTGAGGTGGTTTTCCTTAACAAATCCCAAGTCAATAAACAAGCCAGTGGCACCAGAGTCAAGTAAAGCGCGACTTGATCTCTGCTGTGTCTGTGGTTTGAACCTCAACTGGGAGAGAGAGGGAGTTTGGGCCTGGGGTGGAAGACAACATACTGTGCAGGAAGGTTTCGTTCCCATTTTTTACGACGGAAGTGAGTAAGAGGTCGGAAAGGAGTTAAGGGTTGTGTGTCTAGCATTTTGGTCTCCGTAGCTGAGGAATCAGGTTCTGAATTTGTATATTCATCATTTACCTGATTATACAGCAGTGGAGCGAACTGATTGGAAATTGGCAGCAGGGGCACACTATTCACCTGCTGCGTGACACAAAATCCTCTTCTTCTTCCTGAGGCTCTGGACCATCCTCCTTGATAGGGCTTGCAGCTTTATGATCAGCAGATGACACCAAGTGGGCGATCCATTCCTCCTTCTCTTCTGCAGTCATGGTACAAACATCAAAGGCTTGAGGACATTCTCTAGAGAAGTGGCCTGGTTTTCCGCACCTATGGCAGACAAGAGAACTAGATTGACGACGACGAGTGGCATCTACCTCCATTGCTACTGGCTGAACAGCTGTGGTGACAGCAGGTGGGGCTAGCTGAAGTTGTGGTGCCAAGTCTGATTGGTGAGGTGGGTGTGGGTTTCTGTGGTTAAGACCAGTAGAGACGATGGTGGGGTGGGCTGAAGTGTTTGGTGTACCACGGGAAGCACTTTGAAATGCTTCATTGGCAGCACGTGCCTGTGAAATTGTCCTAGCCACTGAAAACCATTCAGAAAGGTCATCATCTGAGAGGGTCCTTCAACCATATTTGCAATCCGACTCTGGACAGAGGGGTCTAGACCGTGACGAAATTTCATGACCAGGGAGGCTTGTTCCGTATACCCAGACTTCTCGACCAGTTCCTCGAATTCGTCAATGTAATCATCAACCATGCGACGATTTTGATAATATTGACGAGACTCAAGCTTGGTCCTGGCAGTAGTCTCTTCATGAGGAAGGAAGAATGTTGATTTGAATGCTTTTTCAAAAGAAGCCCAAGAAGGATGAGTAGGCCTGCCAGTTTTGGTTTCCATCTCAAAGATACGTGTGGCAAATGAAGAGGCACAACCAGATTTCATGAATGACAGGGCCCAGAGGACCTTGGCATGATCATTGGCAAATTGGGTCAGGCATAGGGCAAGGTAGAGCTTGCACAAGTTTAGGAAGGCTCATCCTTTCTCTCTGTCACCACTGAAGTCAGCTGGAGTGGCAGGTGTTGCATGTTTGTGAGTGGTGGGGGGGGAGAGTGACGTGGTCATGAGGTTGGCAACATCATGGTTCAAGGTGTGTACTTGGACATCTGTTTGCTGGAGTTGTTGTGATAACAATTCCTTCCCCTCTCTTTCAACACGTAGGGCAGTCTCTAGGACAGCAACACGTTGGTGAAGCTCATTGTAAGCTGCTTGGAAATCAAAGGAAATAGGGTCTTCAGAGATGGGTGTAGACATAGTGGAGATAGATGGAATATAGGGTGCTATGTAGAGAGTGTACCAGAGGGGTTCTGAACTGCTATGCACCTGAAGAAGTGGATTCAGAGACAATAGCAACAGCAGCCGGTCCAGTAAGTTGTCAGGCTTTTCTACTATAAGGGCAACCTCCAGGGGAAGTGGAATATCACACTGAACACTGGCAGATGGGAATCCAAAGTATATAAGTTCAAGGAAGGCTACAGGCAAGGATACATACCTGGCAGATGGGAATCCAAAGAGAAAAGCCTAAGGACTCCCACTGCCGAGGCGACTACTAACTAAGGAAAGACTCCGAACAGACTGAACGTTTTGGGCGCTTAAAACGGAAGTCACGTGACCTATGACGTAGCCCAGGTAGATTCCAACTTGCACACGTAAGCGGGCGCTTAAATAGCGAATAGAAGCGCCAGCTGTAGAAGTGAGTAGGAAGGAGGAGGGGAGGAAGGAAATGGGAATATTGGATAGAAACGACAGGGAGAAAAGAGAGATAAAAGGGAAATGGGGACAGAAGAGGTGAACATAAATAAGAGAGGAGAATAGGAGAAGGAGAATAAAAAGAAGAATATGAGGGGTTCCCCTTACAGCATGCTTGTTCTGGAGCACACTCATGAGGAGTTCACTGGGTCCACAGGCATGCCAGCTGGGCTTGCGCACAGTGGTTCCTGCATTCCATGGTCATGCACACAACCAGCTCACAAAACTGGCTTTGCCAGTCGTGTTTTCACATACAGATCTCCCAGGGATTTGGAATTGAAGATCTCAAAACCTGCAAGCATGTCTTTTTGGGGTCAAATGCAGTGGCCTGGCTCACACAGCACTCGACACCATACCATTGCCGCCAATTTATTGACATGTTTTGTCGGCAGTGGGATTCTGAAAAATATGAGAATTTGGGTAAGTTTCTATTTATTCTGTCCAGTCTAACTAATCCTTAATTGGCAAGTTTTCAAGCGAATTTCATGTTCAACAACTACATGCAAGCCCTGGAACTTCTGCGAGATATGCTGGTGCATATCTACACTTACATCAGGGCGGAACATCATGGAGGCCCAGTATGCTGGCTGGCTCTCAGATGAGCATAAGTACCTGGAATCAAAACACTCAGAACCTGAAATCAATGTGTTGGGAGTGGAGTATGTCAGATTACTCACCAAATATGCCAAAGCGTGGTAATTATTTGACCCTGAAATGTCAGGACCCTAATTTTTATTTTGTTCTCAGGCAAATTTGGGATGTGTCCCAAAAACTATCTGCAGAAATGACCTGTGTGAAGGACAAAGCCCACTTACGTCAGGTCACCCAAGATACGTGGGAGAGCGTGAACTTCCTACAACAGGAATTGCAGAAGGTGGAGGGGCACTTGGACATAGGTGCTAGATGGAGCCCTGAGAGCCCAGAATTCCAGTGAGTGGCGGAGTACATGTGAATCCGAGAGTATCAATGCACAGTTGACAAGCTCGAAGGGCTGGTCATGCAGAGATTGTTTGAACTAACAAAAGCAAATGTGTCTCACACAGGTATGTGTTTTCTTTCAAATTCAGTACCTGGCTAATGTCCTGGAGTTCCAGGATACAAACAGCACACGCATATATCCAAGGCATTAAAAGCCTGTTCGAAAGCCATTCAACAAGCATTGCAGGCATACAATAAGGCAGCCCTTGCACTTGACCCCCCATGTACAAATCTCACATGGGCACAGATTGTGGAATACGGCACAATTGCCGAGTTCTAACTCTTGCGTATGGGAGCATGAGAAGACATTTGGAATTTGGAATGGGCCAATGCTCGCAACCAGGAAGCGACAATCTGCCATCTCAAGATCCTACATGCAAAGGAAGAGATTGAACATCTCAATGTTGAAGTCAAACGTTTATCCACTTGGATCCGTGATGAAAGGGTTGCATTAGACGAGGCTGTAGAGTCATGCATTGCCACTCAGCCTTTACTTGCCCACACAATTACAGAGCTTGCAGATGAATGCAAATGTATTAATACCAATCTCCAGGTGAGACTCTACCAG
The DNA here is from genome assembly GCA_015039355.1 of Ramaria rubella. NCBI lineage: Eukaryota > Fungi > Basidiomycota > Agaricomycetes > Gomphales > Gomphaceae > Ramaria > Ramaria rubella. The sequence continues at coordinate 46,487 of MU134604.1, forward strand.
ATCTATTCCCTTCAAGGCTTTTCTGGGGATTCTGGTAATGGGTTGAAAAATGGAGAGTGTTCTGGGGTCAGCGGCACAGTTGGGTCAGGATCTGAAGATGGGTACTCAGACAAAGATGACAATATCATGTTAGATGAAGTTTATGAAGGAGTGTCTGGGCTGACACTCAAATAGAACTCATGCAGTGATTTTTGCATATCTTGTTGTAGAGCAGGCGCACAGTGTGAACAGCGGCAAGTAGACCATGGCAGTGATATATGCATATATGCGACTCCTGAATGTAAACACATGGTCCAACGAGTTCAATATCCAATATCCTGGACTTGTTTGGCTGGAGAACACATCTGTCAAGTTTGGCCAGCGGTTTTCCAAGAGTGCACCAAATTTTCATTGAGATGACTACTCAACATACCATTGGTTTGCTTGCCTTTGTTTCTATCTGGTTGAAAACATGCTATTCAAATTGGGGAAATTCTATCAAGCCAAAACAATCCTAATAGCTCAAACATATATTATTTCAAGTTACTCATGCTGGAGATGAGTTGTAGCCATGTACATGAATGTTGCTAGTAGCATTAACAGTATCATGTCAACAATGTGACAGCCTGCTATTCAACTGACCACTCTGGGGCATTCTCTCGGTCCACGCATTCTGACTCTTTGGAGAAACATTTGAACACTAATGTAGCAGGTGTGTGATTTCCTTCTATTTGAGCCACACATTCTGATTTGCGCTCTAAAGATATCTAAGTTTATTGCACCAGACTGTGAACGAATTTGACTATAAACATAGATATATTCATGACAGCGATGTAAATATCCCTCCATCTTGTTTTTTTATTCCCTGCTCACTATATGCTCACACTTAGCAAAGTGGCTGCCTCATTCGCCTGATAATGTCATATCTAGACACCCGACTCCTGAGCAGTCATCAACCTCATGGCAAATAGAACGTGTTATAGGTCGTATGCCTTTATTGCAGGCCATTCTTTAAGGGTCTTGAGGTATATTTGGTTGTCCCAAAGCTAGGTATTACCAAGGAGGGTCCCTAAACCCTGTCAGGTCGGATTCTTCATCCAGACCAATGCAGATGATTATAAAACAAATCTGTGAGGGTGTTTCAAGTGGACAAGAATTAACTATTACATTGATTCATTTCCACAGCCAGCATATTTTTCACTTTTCCTTTGACCATCGCATGTAGGACCACTCATACAGGTAGCACGTCCAGATTGGAAAAATCATATGTATGAGATTCCAGAGACTCGAGTGCATACATATGCACTTGCAGCACTCCTCACCAAGGGGGGGCAGTTGGACTACTAGTAGAACAAATCAGGGCCCATGCTGACCACACAAGCCCTCAAATTTTCTACACAACAACCAGTGAGCCATTTACAAATCTTTGGCAACATCTGTTTTGATACTCCTCAGCAATATTCCTCATTTTCCTCATGAAAAAATGAGGAAACTGCATATATAGTACCAATTTTACTATTCGGCTGCCAGTGTGCGCTACATAGCCCTAAGTGTAAATGAAGTGGAGAACCAATCCTTAGGTAACAAAAGTTTTCCTTGAACTTTTCTATATCAACCAATGGTTTTGAGAAGTGCAAAAGGTCCCAAACGACCCATCCTCACCTATCGCCAATGCAAGGCAGCTCGGGAGGTTGCATCCGCCAATGGACATGCTATAAATGCAGGCATCAACAAGGTTTTTGGTTTAATTGAAGGAGAATCCAGGTGACTTAGCAAGAAATACAGAAGATCGGTTGCCTGGTTCCAACATCAATTCTATCAGGGTGGTCGTGTCGTTTGCCAGAAACAAGCTGTGAGTGTATTCAATGCAGTCAAGCAAATCAACGTGTTTTTGGATGGACGTAAAGGTGGTATATGTCATACTACTTCTTTGACATGTTTGCTGTACCTGACCAGTGAATAGATCTCACAGAAAATGAGCAGGCACGATTTACAGAGATAAAATTGAAGATAAAGCAGCTTGATGGTGTTGAAAATGCATGTAAACTGCCAGCAGACATGCAGGATTTTCTGAAGGCAAAAACCCTGGCCTGGTGGGACCAAAAACATATGGGGCATTGAGCAAGCACCCATGCTGTCATCCAGGATGCAAGACACACATTGGATAGCATCTCATCTGAGGTATGTACATCTTTTGTGTGTTTAAAGATTGGCTGCTTACTAATAGACACCAGCTACTGGCTCTCACGGCCCATACTGGTATGGAAACAATTCTGTTTGCCGTCAAGGGCAAGGCTGGACACTCCATGCCTGGATACATTTCAGTCTCAGGGAAGGCTGAACACTATCTAATTCACAGGTTGAAGAAATATACCTCAGACATTGTCAAGAAGTTTGAAACATATGTTTTGACTGATGTTGATGGTTTGTTCCTTTATTTAATAAACTTGGATTTATTTATTGAAGCTTTCATAGGTCTCACACTTAATCACAATGGCCACTTGGCTGAGATTAAAAGAAAAATACGCATGGAAATACGTCAGGGATTAGGTATGTTATATGCACCCAATCCATGGCCTAGAGCATAAATATGGATATTTCAGTGGAGATAACAAATGATGCGAAGGCTACAATGCAGTTTGAATGGTACAAGAAGCTGATTGTGGTTGACAAGCGCGTGAAACTCGTGAATTGGCCCAAAGGTATACTGTTCGTGAATGCCTCGGATATTGGATCTCTTCATGATCTCGAGCGTCTTCTCAAGGCGTTGACACTTGAAGACTACAAAGACCACTGCCACTGGGTCACCCTGTCAGAAGAGGAGTGGCAACAACACGAGAAGGCTTACTATGATGCGCACGCATTGGCCACACTGAAGAGAAGGAAGTGCAAAGGGCATGCTGCTGAGAAAAGTGACTCTGATGGGGATTTGTCAGCCAGTGAGAATGAGGAGGCCCAGGTGAGACCCAAAAAGCATTCTCAGAAGGTAAAGGAAACTGGCAAGGAAAATGACATGGATGTGGCATCTGTGGGAAAGAAGAAGGGAGCTGGTGGAGCATGCAAAGGCACTGGAAAGAGTCAGGAGAAGGGGGAAACAGAAAGGAGCAAGAAGGGAAAAGAACACGCACTTGCTCCTGTGAGCACCAACTTATAGTATAGGCTCTTTTTTAAATAATTGTCCTGTGTGAGCACAGTTTTTGATGCATGCCCTGGAACCATTGTGCTCACTGTGACTGTTTGATGGTGAGCACCCTGAGCTCAAACGTGCCACACAAATGGACTCCTGATACGGACACTATGGACCATTTTATTCAGTAGTATTAAGATGAATTAACATAAGTTGTGTGCTTGCCGTCAGAGACGGCGAGCACACAACTTACGTGTTCATGGTGACGCAACCTGACACCAGAATGAGATTCCACTTGTAAACCTAATAAATGCACCATTTTATTTGGTCTAGAAAAGATAAAAAGATGACTTAACCTGAGCCGCATGCATGTGGCTCAGGTATCACGGTAACACAACACCTGTAAGGTATCAATATGTAAACACACTAGAGCAGGACACCACGTGTGTGGTCTGAGTCTAAGATGACTCGCTCTCACATTGTGTCTATTTTATTTGGTAGTAAAACATGAAATTTTAGGAAAAATACCCTAACTCATTGCGTTCAATGGTGAGCAGGCATCAAAGCTGTCAGCAGATGGTCTAGTATTACTTGGAATTGTAATCTAGTTGAAAAATAAATATATGTACAGTTATATTTCACAGTTTTACATGAAGTACAGATGTTGTGGTTGTTGTTGGCAACAATGACCATGACATCTCCATGTCGAGCGCTGGTGTCCACTGGTGGGATCCGGTGGAACGCTGGTGTACCAGGCAGCCATGTCACCCAGTGACTTGTATCTCATGTAAGACAGTAGTAGATTACCTTAGGTGTAGCCCTTTTTCCCTGGAATAGCCTGCGGTATAGACACAATGCAAGAGTGAGTCATCTTAGACTCGGACTACACATGTGGTGTCCTGGTCTAGTGTGTTTACATATTGACGCCTTACAGGTGCTGAGGCCTTCGGGTGGTTGTGGTCCATGTTGGCGGCGCGGATGCGGTCTCGGTCTTGGGTGGGTGCTGGCATGACAGAGAACATCACGCACAGCAATGCTGTCATCAACAACGGTGTCCTGGCCACCTGGCAGTCGCGGGCGTGCATTGTGCATCAGTGCATCCAGCATTTGCTGACATATGCAAGAGCATACACTCTTGCGTATGTCAGCAAACATGCTCCTCACTCACATGACACGGTCTCAGTACTGCGGTTTTGATCCTGCCACACAACTGGCCACACACGCACCAAACATGGCTATCTGGTGTGTTTTCCTTTTCTTTTATTGCTTTTTGCATGCTTACTGTGTGACATTCTTTCAGCAGACCAAGTTCTGATATTTTCACACCACAGTGGCACAGTGAAGCTCATTTATCTTCCACTGATGCAGATTCATTCTATTCATGATTGCCAACTCAAATAGCAGTAAGTGTTCTTAATATTGTTCCTGTTCTTCTTACAAACTATAAAGTAACCATTGTAGTTCCTCTGTGGCTTTTACTTGCTGCTCCCTGCATATCCCCTTGACTTCTGTGCCTTCTGTATTGCTCTCTCCCCTATATATATTAATTGAAATACTTTGCAGTTACATGATCAGTCTTCAGGTCTATTTACACTGTGGGCCTCACCGATGGGCACTATTATTGCCATTTTTATGTGGGTCATACTTACATCTCATTGATTGAGTTCTAAGTTTGCTTTTCTAGCCTCATTGCCATCTGTTACCCTTTACTGCTTCACTGCAATATGAGTGTGAAAGTATACAAAGGTAGGGTACAGATTCATGTTTCCACAGTACCTTGGTGGAATGAAACAGCTCACTATGGGCATCACTGTGTGTATGAGGTTGTCGCTGGTGGTGTGCCAGAGCATGTCATTTCACCCAGGTACTCAGGCCTCTATCACCAATGTGTGCATGCAATATTGCCACCTATGGTGGTAGAGGCCTTCACTGTCAAATGTGCTGATCAGGTTTTGAGTTGCAGGCACAGTCATGCCTATTACATGTGTGCTTCAATGGCCTTAGCACCTTGATGAGAAGAAACACAAATGGGAGTTGGAAGAGGACAATGGGGGAAAATGAAGGAGCTAGATGGACATATGGAAATCATGAGAGGTTCCTGGAAAATAACTTGTATTTTTCAAATCTGTGATTGTTGGTTGGCAGTATCTATAAGTCAAATCTGTTCCCATTGGGACTTTGAGTTTTGCACATCAATGATTCTTGTCATGTGACTGTGTTGCTGTCCACAACAGTACTTTGATCCACGGTAACATACAAGAAGTCCTAGTGTCCTCATTCACAGCTCAATTTGTATCCCTGCTCTTCATACATGTATATTTAATGGGACATTGAATTTGGTACATTTGGGACACTTAGATTTGCACTTGGTGTACAGGACTGGTATGGGACAGTATGGGATGGTATGGGACAGTCTTATTGGGAGGATCACCTGATAAAAAATCAACTACACCTTGGTTACCTGGTAGCAAGGGGGTGTCAGGGTGACAAACATAGGGGAATCAGCCTCTGTCATGTGGAGCAGTGACCCATTTCACAAGTTCGTTATATACGACTCTTGCATGTACTTCGTTCTTTAGTTCAAATATTGACCCACCTTGACTCAATATCTTCTCACTTCCATCTCTAAGTCTTATCCGACTTTCCATTCTCTGACTCCTCTGACCTTCTCCAATTTGTCCAATATCCTGACTTTCCAAAATACCAGGACATGAAGGATCCAAGAGGGTGCAACCTATAAGTTGAAGCTGACGTCTGTACGTTCCGATCCCAAACTCTGAACTCCAATTCCAACATCCGACAAGAATAAATCCATTTCATAACAGTATATTCAAACTGAAACTCTTGATCCATTCACCATGCCTTCTACCAGATCCTGTACTGTCACCAGAATCACAAACCCTGGGTCCAGCTTTCCAAACGACAATGTAAGATGGTAGATTCTTACTGTAGCATATATGCTACTATTTAGAGTAGATAAGTCACCAGAGTGACTTATGGGTTAGATTATGTAACGCCGCCCACTAGGGGCGCCTGTAGATAGTGGACAACTATACAGTTGTCCACAACTAGCTTAGATAATCACTTTTAACTTTACTTGTAACCACACCAATCACAGACTCCAATAAACCTATTGGCTCAGTCTCTTTGTGTGACACAAATTAAGTATCTTACACTTTTTTGACTGCCAACTCATTGGCAGTACTGCGATAAATCGATAAAAAGATCAAACTGATCTTTTTACCCAAGCCGACAAGTTTAACACTTGCTGGAAGTCCTGGAAAACAGTAAACAGAGGTTTACTGTTGGTTTTCTAAAATCAATAGAAGAATGCCACAGTGTGGCTGATAGATCATGGATCTATGACTTTGATAAGAACTCGAAGCCAGACATCTAGATCCAGAGAGGATCAAGATACATCTGGAGCCACAGCCAGAGTCCCAGACAGGAGAGCTGAGACTGCTTACAACGTGGACAGGCAAATGGGAATGCCAATGAGGATAGCTAGTCCTCGTAGAACGACGACACCTGTAGCTTCTGACTCCATCAGTCGAAAGCAAGTATTGGCGGAGAAAATGAGATCTGTGCTGGAGAAATCAGAAACAGACAAAATATCGCCCGTTAAGAAAACAAGAAGAACTTCAACCAGGTCAAAGTTACAATCACCTCTTGATGAGTTGAGAGAAGTATCGACAAGCAATACTGACAAGTCGCCAGGAGTGCAAATGTCCCAGCTGCTGTACGTTCAGGAACATCACAGATCGTGAAGTTCGCCGTCCCAAACAGGGATGGAAGAGCATGGGTTGATATGCTGGGAGGACAAAACCCAGCGATATGAGCATACATCCGGACATATTGCCTGGATAATTACAGCCCTCAAAGAGAGCCGTAAACACATAGGTACTATGCGTGAAGTGAGCCAACAAGCAGCTGAGGCAGCTTGTGCAGCAGACAACGCTGTGGACCAACTCCAAACCCTGGGAGATGGTATGGAACTGTTGATACAGTCCCTGGAGGAGGAAGTACAGGGACATTTATGTGGAAAGGCCCCCGAACGTGGAAACAATCCCAATAAGAATCGTGAAGTCGACTGCAAGGCTGACAAAGCTCGCAAGAAACAAGATAGATAGAGAATGCCACCTCCATCTGGACCAAGCAGAAGGAATGGACCCCGTAAAGTGAGTGCTACCCTAGAGCAGGATAGCATCAGTACACGCCAGTGTACTGAGGAAGAGACGGATCATGAGCTAGAGGCTCGCAATAGAGAAAATATCCACACAGGAATTCACAGATCTAAAAGGATGTACAATGAGCAAGAAGTGCTCAAATCAGTGACCCAACAGTCACTCCAGGAGATGATGAAGTCTGACACTGATAGTGTCAGTACCACGACTAGCACTCATGTTAGTCTTGAACGTGAGTTCAATCACTGGGATAGGATTGAACAGAAGGCAGCACCATGGAAGCACCATGCACTAGAACTCCATGCTAAACTCGGGGATAAGCTAGTCAAGGAGGCATATATTTCTTGGATCGAAGGTGACACCTTCAACAAACTGATTGAGTCAGCAAGAGTGGCTCGATCTGCCCTTAGTAGCAGTTATAGACTGAGGGATGCATTCTTAACGGCCAACAAACATCGCTGTTGTATCAGATTGACAAAGACATCACTGATCCACCAGTGCAGCAGGACATGAGTAATCACATGCCTCTCCTGCACAGGCAGATACAAACGATACCACGTGCGGTATCACTAGCAATTATGGATCCTGTCAGGAGGTAGGAGGAAATCTGTCTACATATGTAGATGGAGTCATAAAGGTGGTGTGAGCTGCCCTTGAGAAACACAAGGACAGCAAGCCAGACAAATCCGTGCTTGCTAAAGCCAGAGTAAAACTACCTCACCCAGCAGAATATGCTGGGAAAGCAGATCTCGAAGAATTCAAGAACTTCGTCTCAGGAATCCTGGGATGGCTAGGCATGAATAGTTTACTGGGGCCGTCCAGCACCAAACTCCAGCTGAACTATTTGGGCACTCGCCGTAAGGGTGAGGCATCGGAGTGGTACACTCTAAATATCGAGTGTCATGATCGATTTGTTGTCGAGTGGTCCCTAGAGAGTGCAATAACTGGGTTACAACAGCGATTCCTACATGCACTCACGCATAGACATGCGTCGAACAAGTTCGATGCAATTGTGGAAGGGAAAAAAACTGTTCAGGAGTTATGGAACGATATTACGAAGTATGCAGCGTGGATGATACATCTGCCTGATGAATATACAATCTGCAAGTGGTTTGTAGCAGCGCTTTGAGAAGCACTGCGTCACAAAGTCCTAAAACTGGGCTACACGACAGAATTCAGTTCAATAACTGAATTGTACGAGGCCACAAAGGCTGTAGAGGATGCATCCCAATATGATATTGGATCGTGCAAGATGGAGTCTAGCGGCGCTAACACACCACAAGCAAAGCCTAGTTCAACGAATAGTTGAATTCAGGCTGTTGCAAGCTCATCCCGAGTTCCCAATACAGGGAGCCATCCTACAGTGAAGCAGACGACATATCGTCTGCCTAATGCTCGATCTCAAGCAGAGACAAGACCAAGTGTACCCCAAATAGGGGTACAAGCTACACAAAGAGCTGGAGTGGGAGCTCCCGCTGCTTCTCACCCTCCACAAAAACCGCCAGGAGGTTCAGGAGGTCAAGGACGTAGCACAGAACCAATGTGCTATGAGTGTGGACAAGTTAGGCATATCAAGCCCAATTGCCCACAGTGGAAGAACAAACTGCATATAGCAGGTGCACAGTTAGAGGAAGTGGTTGAGCATTCAGGGAGTGCTCAAGAAGGGGAGGAGGAGTGGCAAAGCAGCAAATTAGACGAGCGAATGGACGTTCAGGACGATCATGAGAGCAAAATCAGCAAACTAGTCGCTGATTACCAAGTGGAATTCATGCCCTATCAATGGGATGATGATGACGATACAAGAACGCAAAGCTTGTATCGAGCAGACGGAGTACACCTACTAGGAGGATCGTATGAAGAAAGGCGGCACATATATGTGGCGCAGAAACCAACTACCACGATTAGTAATGGTTCAAGCCAAAACAACAACTTCCGTACCCATGCGGGAGTCATAGATAGGACCATTGAGCCTATCTACAATCATCAGTTCAGACCACGTGATAAGACATGCCCCAAACGGGCACATATAGACAACCAGACAATCTCTGGGTATTGGGAGATTGGTGGAGTCAGGACCCACTGTCTATTAGACATCAGGTGTGAGGGAGTCATGCTCTCTCCGGACTTCATACATGCCATAGGCATCAAGATGTTCGAACTCAAACATCCTATTGGTCTAAAGCTAGCATGTGTCAGCAGTAAGTTGACCATCAACTATGGAACACACACCAATATCCACTTTGGTGAGCATAATATCGAGGAATACTTCGATATAGTGAATGTAGATTACTATGATGCAATACTAGGAACACCATTCCTATGTAAGTTAGGGATATCCCTCGACTTTACAGGCGAGGGATGCATCTGTATGGGAATGGAAGTAATTCAGAACCATGTGAATGCCTGGGAAGTGCAGCCAGACTACCAGGATCCGGCTGAACACAGGACTCAAATTGCGAGCCTTAAACCCAAACCAGTGAGCCACAAGCCATGACTCGCAAATGGCTCCTTGCAAGTGGAGCCATTGTCGAGCTCACCAGACGAGAGGCGAGACAAGGGAAAATGACAGGAAAAGCAACAGAATATCGACGTTGGTCTACCTGACCAACATACCAACAGAAATACCAACGGGAGTACTGGCACCAATCAACTGTTATTAACGCCTGATGACTTCCCCAGGCTAAGGGAAAAATGGGAGCGAGAGTTCGCAGACCTCTTTGGAGGTGTGCTGTTAGAACTTCCTCCATGGAGGGAGATCAACCACGAAATTAAGTTCGTGGATGAAACTAAACAGTTTCATTATCGATTACTGAAGTGCCCAGAAGCACTTTAAAATGAACTGATTGACAAAGTCAACCAGTATACCACTGCTGGTTGGTGGGTAGCAGCGGCAGTACATTCTGCAGCACCAGTGCTATGCATTCCAAAGAAAAACGGAAAGCTCAGAACAGTGATAGACCTACATCTACACAATGACAACACAGTGAAGGACATTACGCCCTTCCCAGACCAAGATTCGATCCGGCACAATGTAGCCCACGCCGCATACCGATCCAAGCTTGACATGTCTGATGCATATGAACAAATATCCATAGTCGAGGAGGACATCAATAAGATGGCCTTTGTGACCATATTTGGCATGTTCAAAAGCCGGGTTATGCAGATTGGCAATTGTAATGCACCATCTACATTTCAACTCATGACGTTGATTTTTCACAACCAAATGTGTCGATCAGTTCACATATACTTGGACGATATATTCATCTATTCGAGATCTATTGAAGAGCATGAAAAAGACCTTAGAAAGGTGTTTTAAATATTATGTGAGGCACATTTGTTCCTCAGTGGAAATCGATCCAAGATCAATTTGTATTTGCCTCACATGGAATGTCTTGGTCACATAATAGATGACAAGGGCATACACGCTGACACAGATAAAATGGAGAATGTTCAAGGTTGGAGAAGACCTCAAACATTTAACAATGTCCAACAATTTCTAGGACTCGTTCAGTATCTGGCACCATATATGCCAGATTTGACGGCATATACAACTAACTCCCTTATCAGGAAGTGCATGCAATAATAGGATGTTTCAATGGACACCCTTGATGGATAAGTGTTTTGAATCCATCAAAGCACTAGTGTGTAAGGCTCCAATATTGAAGCCTATAAATCACGCTAGTTCAGAACCCATTTGGGTTGTGACAGATGGCTCCAAGTCTGGAGTTGGAGCAGTCTACAGACAAGGTCCGGACTGGATGATTTGTCGTCCAGCAGGATTTCTCTCAAAGAAATTCAGGGCCGCGCAACAGCGTTACAAAATGCATGAGCACAAGATGATTGCTATCCTCGAAGCACTTATGAAGTGGGAGGATAAGCTTCTAGGTTGCCAGTTCACACTGGTGACAGATAACAAAGGCCTCGAATACTTCGAGACACAACAGCATCTGTCGGATAGACAGATTCGCTGGTGGGAGTTTCTCTCCATATTCAATTATACCACGGTACATGTATTGGGGGTGGAGAACAAGGTAGTTGACTGTCTGTCACACTACTACAAAAATGATAAGCAGGGTGAACATCACCCAGCAGAAGAATATGTTCATGCAGATGCATGGCTAGACCTGGAAGGAGAATTTCTCCCAATGGATCGATTTGTAGAAATATAAATGGCCGCAGCGCAACGGTCGCAGTGACTACAAGAGGTGACAGAGCAGCGGGTCGCAGATGCGCAGCAGATGAAGAAAGCAAGGGAAGTACCTCCCATACAGGTGGAAGGTAATGAGGAGGACAATGTACTAGCTACAGTGTCAGGTGCAGACTCATAGAGTCTTTGCTCACGTGTAGAACATGAGTTTGACCTAAAAAAGGCTGTAGCCAATGGCTATGGTACCAATCCAATACTCAAGAAAGTATTGGCAAATCCTGACGCTCACCCCAGATTCAGGGTGAGAAACGGACTAGTTTGGACAAAGAACCAGTTCAATAAATACATTGTATGTCTTCTCCGGGAAGTTTTTTCCAAGGGGAGGAGAATGGTCGAGATAATCATCAATGATGCACATAGAGTAGTTGGCCATTTTGGACAATTCAAAACCGACAAGTACATCAGGCAATTGTACTGGTGGTTGGGAAAGGCAGCTGACATAGAGTTGTTCTGTGGATCCTGTGCAGCCTGTCAGGCTGCAAAGAGGGACAATAGATGACCAGCAGGGCTATTGCATACCCTGCCGATACCTGACAGACCATGACAGTCTATCGAAATGGACTTTGTTGGTCCATTGCCAGAATCCAAGGGTCACGACTATTTAGTAGTCATGATTGATAGACCCATGTCTATGGTGCATTTAGTGCCAACTATGAAGAGAGTTACTGCATGACAAGTCGTGTGGTTATACCTCAAAGAGGTAGTACGCCTGCATGAAGTACCTGAGTCCATCATTTTGGATCACAACTCCAAATTCACTTCCATATTTTGGAGAGAATTGCAGCATATAATGGGCATGGAATTGCTCATGTCCACAGCATTCCACCCACAAACAGATGGAGCAACAGAACAAGCAAATCACTCTGTAGGTCAAATACTCTGAACTGTAGTACAGAGTGATCAGAAGGATTGGGCCGAAAAATGCCCATTGGTAGAATTCACACTGAACAGTTCAGTCAGTGCAACCACAGGATACGCACCATTCGAACTGAATGGTCGATACTTGCCCTGTATCGGGCAAGTACTATCAGTGGATACTACTTTTAGTGGAGTACGGCAGTTCGCACAACAAGCATTGTGGAACCTAAATCATGCTCACAATGCAATCATCACAAGTCGAGTACAGCAGACAGATACTGCAAATAGTAGACACCGTCAGGGAACAACATATGAGGTTGGACAGCTAGTATATCTGTCTATGAGGAACCTGTCCTTACCTAAAGGATGGGCAAAGAAACTAGTGCCTAATTATATTGGGCCATATCAAATTGTCAAGGTGGACAATGCCACCTCCAACATGAAACTTGAGTTACCTCCAGAGCTCACGGCTTGGTGAATATTTCCAAAGTTTCATGCGAGTCTAATTAGACTGCATATACCTAATGACGATGAACAATTTCCTTGTCGTGACGTAAATTACATTCATGACTTTGGGAAAGAAGATGAACCCGACTGGTTCGTAGATGAGATACTGGCTCATTGCTGGACTAAAGACTCCAAGTTGGAGTTGCAAGTACGGTGGACATTGGGAGATGTCACCTGGGAGCCACTCTCTGTATGCAGAGAGTTAGAAGTGCTAGATGCTTATCTAGAGCTGATGGGAGTTAGGAAGTCGTGAGAGCTTCCTAATCGTGCCTTATAGGCACGATAGTGGCAGTAAGTGAGTCCTTTAATACAAGGACTCAACATGAACATACATTGTGTCAGTGATTCGCACGATGCAACACAGTCACGTGACGCAGTGGTTGCGCCCACCTTAAATTTAAGCGACGATTTTATCGCTGCTTCAAGGCTTTTTGCCACCCACTTCCACACCCGCATCAGTGTGAGTGTACCAACAATGGTGCACATGGACGGCAAACCGTCCCACCAACACCTCTCAGCAGAGGCACTACCCAGTGCCTCTGAGAAATTTGCTATGCTCAAAAAGAAGCAAAACTGGACTGTGCATGGTGTCAAGGACACCATCGCAATTGTACATTGTGACTCCTGTCTGGAGTGCAATGCGTATACGCAGCACTTGCTGCAAGCCGCAAAACTGCAGCTTATCGACCCCCGAATGCGCGACATTGAACACGCATTAAAAGTGGCTTGGCCACCGTTACTCGCCGAGATGGCGCATCCTTTTATTAAGGATGTGGTGGCCTCCTACAAGGAGGAGGTATGTGAGCGCCAGTCAGAGCTCAATACACTTTGTGCTGCTCTCGATAAGGAGAGACAGATTAATCATGAAATGGCAGATAAGTTATCCACCATGAAGTCGACGCAATCAGCACCGACTATAATTGATCTGACATCGCTGCCAGATTTGGTAACGGACTCAGTGAGTCCCTCCCTGCCCACTACCGCTGCTTCACTGGTAGGACCAACTCGCTCCAGTCGCCAGACCACATCCATGAAGTGAGCATCAGTGGCGCCATACCCTGTGTCACTGAACACCCACATCACCCCAGCCATAGGTGACCCCCTGCAACGCAGATGGGATACTTACCCCGCCCATTGGGCAAGGCGCCGCACCCTAACACGGTGCACACGAGCCGTGTACCCACAGAGTGGTTCAACACCTGCCAGCTCAATGACCCCAAGTTCGTTGAGGAGTTGACGCTTGCACGCACGATATTTGCCATGTTGTGCGGCATGCTATAATGAAGCGTGCTGATCGTGAGCAGCGCCTGGCTACTTGTAAGACTGTAGATTCTTACAGTAGCATATATGCTACCAATGAAGGAATATAAGCCACCAGAGTGGTTTATGGGAGGTATTATATAAGCGACCCATTAGGGGCGCCTGTAGATAGTGGACAAGTATACAGTTGTCCACAAGTAATTAGATAAGCATAGATAATCTTGTATACACACATCGTGCAGACACCAAGACATATATTGGCACAGTCTGTCTAGTGTGAATAAGAATCTTCTACACATTTTTGACTGCCAAGAAATTGGCAGCACTGCGATAACAAAACAAAAAAAAAGATCAACCAATCTTTTTACCTAAACCGACAAGTTACCACTCGCCAGAATTCTTGGAAACAGTAAACAGACATTTACTGTTTATTTTTCTAAACTAATAGACACTGGGGGCACAGAGGAATTTTATGTTTGAAAAATGTGAGAAAAATGATTTCTCCTTACAGTATTTTTCTCAAATTCTTGACACAAATAAAGATAACAAAATTTATGATTTATGGCAAGAAAAATGTGGTGAATATCTATCATATTATCTTGATTTCCATTTTTGAAAATCCCCAGTAAATTAGAGTCTGACACATTAGAAATCTGGTCAAAACTTCACATTTATTTCAGATTCTCTGGGAAAAATATGGTGACTAAACCTTGGTTTTTCTTTGGTTTTTCTGTTGGAAAAGGTGTGAAAGATCCAACATTTTGACCATATATTTGGACTAGAAAAGGAAGTTTTGGAAGTGATATCTTAGTTGTTTTTTTTGTCCCAAAAATCACAACTTTCCTCCTCTTTTATCAAAAATATTTCTTTGGGAAAATGTGTCTTTTTTCACACCTTTTTACCTGACAAAATTCAAATAACTTACCACTTTATAGGGCAGAAAAGGTCTTAAAAAGCTTGGTTTGCATCACTTTTTTTTATAAGAAAAAGGGGGAAATGAAATGCAGACTTTTCAATCCATTTTTCCAGGAAGCCGCGCAGCAAGCAGCCAAGCAAGCAGCCAAGCAGGCTGCGCCTTCTGCCGCAAAGCCTTATAGCACTACTTGTGGTCTCAAGTTCATGGACGGCGCAGCAACACGCAGTCCTAGAAGCCTTGGGGACCTGTTGAGGGTCCCCTGGCGTGGCCGTCCGGCTTCACGGCGAGGAAGACGGCGGGCGGATGGTGGACAGGCGACGAGGAGAGGGTGGCGGGGCATTGATGGAGGCCGCAGAGGGTGTGCGGGTGTGGGGTCGATGCGGATGGGGGGACGGGGGACGCGGATGGGGTGGCGGGGATGCAGAAGGGGTGGTGGGGACGCGGAGAAGGTGGCGGGCGTTGGGGGACGCCGCAAAGGGCGTGCGGGTGTGTGGCAAACGCGGGAAGGGGGGGCGGGGATGCGGAGAGGGTGGGGGGACGTAGATGGGGTGAGGGGACACGGATGGGGCGCGGGGCGTTGTGGGGCGCCACAGAGGGTGTGCGGGTGCGGCGTTTGCCCTGGGGGTCTTCGCCGGACCAAGGGTGTATGTCGGCTGTACCGACATACGTCCTCCTTGCTGGTGTGTCCGCTGTAGTGTGCTGGTAGGCCGTCGTAGAGGGCCGTCCAATGAACGGTGCCGTGCGATCGTGCGCCACCGCTGGGGTGCGCGGATGTTGCAGCACGCAACGGCGCGGCTTACACGCAG